>JAZAVI010000012.1:155000-410000 GCA_036326025.1 Chrosomus eos | reverse complement strand
TTTAAGTGGGCATGGAATTTAATGGCTCTTTTTTGAATCGTAAATACAAGGGGGTATAATCCTAACTCTGCTCTACAGGCATTGTTTGGGGTTTTGCGCTGAACTCGTAGCAAGATTTTGCACAGCTCGGTCTGCAAAGTCTCTATTGGGTGTTTGTCCCATTTAGTGAACTCTTGGTCTGTGAGTGGACCCCAGACTTCACACCCGTACAGCGCGATGGGCTCTATTACTGTTTTGATGATTTTTAGCCAGATTCTGATTGGGATGTCAATTTGGATATTTCTCTTAATAGCATAGAAAGCTCTCCGTGCCTTGTCTCTCAAATCGTTAACAGCTTTTTTAAAATTTCCTGTGTGTTTCTAATGTTTATGCCAAGGTAAGTGTAGTCCTGCGTGTGTTCGATGAGCATGTTGTTCAATTTAAAACTATGATGTTGGTCTTGGCGGCTGGGTCTTTTTTGGAAAATCATTATTTTAGTCTTTTTGGGGTTAACTGACAGGGCCCATGACTGACAGAAGCTGTGCAGGAGGTCTAGATGCTGCTGTAGACCCTCTTTAGTGGGAGACAGCAGCACCAGATCATCAGCAAACAGAAGGCATCTGACTTCGGTGTCCAGTAGAGTAAGGCCAGGTGCTGCAGACTGATCCAGAGCCCTCGCTAGCTCATTTATGTAGATATTGAACAGCGTAGGACTTAAGCTGCAGCCCTGTCTCACTCCACGACTCTGAGGGAGGAATTCTGTGTGTTTGTTACCAATTTTAACTGCAAATTTGTTGTTTGTGTACATTGATCTCTGTCTCTCTGTCTCTCTGTGTCTCTGTGTCTCTGTCTCTCTGTGTCTCTGTCTCTCTGTGTCTCTGTCTCTCTGTGTCTCTGTCTCTCTGTGTCTCTGTGTCTGTGTCTCTGTCTGTCTCCTGTCTCTGTCTGTCTGTCTGTCTCTGTGTCTCTGTCTCGTTCTCTGTCTCTGTCTCTGTCTCTCTGTCTCTCTGTCTTGTCTCTGTCTCTCTGTCTCTGTCTCTCTGTCTCTGTCTCTCTGTCTCTGTCTCTCTGTCTCTGTCTCTCTGTCTCTGTCTCTGTCTCTGTCTCTCTGTCTCTGTCTGTCTCTCTGTCTCTGTCTGTCTCTCTGTCTGTCTCTGTGTCTCTGTCTCTGTGTCTCTGTCCTCTGTCTCTGTCTCTCTCTGTGTCTCTGTCTCTGTGTGTCTGTCTCTCTGTCTCTCTGTCTCTGTGTCTGTCTCTCTTGTCTCTCTGTGTCTCTGTCTCTCTGTGTCTCTGTCTCTCTTGTGTCTCTGTCTCTCTGTGTCTCTGTGTCTGTCTCTCTGTCTCTCTGTCTCTCTGTGTCTCTGTCTCTCTGTGTCTCTGTTCTCTGTGTCTCTGTGTCTCTGTGTCTCTGTCTCTCTGTGTCTGTCTCTCTCGTCTCTCTGTCTCTCGGTGCTCTCGGTCTCTCGGTTCTCTCGGTCTCTGTCTGTCTCTCTTCTGTCTCTGTCTCTCGTCTCTCTCTCTCTGTCTCTGTCTCTCTGTCTCTCTGTCTCTGTCTCTCTGTCTCTCTCTCTCTGTCTCTCTCTCTCTGTCTCTCTCTCTCTGTCTCTCTGGCTCTCTGTCTGTCTCTGTCTGTCTCTGTCTCTCTGTCTCTCTGTCTCTCTGTCTCTCTGTCTCTCTGTCTGTGTCTCTGTGTCTCTGTCTCTCTGTCTCTGTGTCTCTGTGTCTCTGTGTCTCTGTGTCTCTGTCTCTCTGTCTCTCTGTCTCTCTGTCTCTCTGTGTCTCTGTGTCTCTGTCTCTCTGTGTCTCTGTCTGTGTCTCTCTCTCTGCTCGTTTGCGCTCTGTCAAGCGCAGCAGTCATTCTACATCACTCACCGATCAAAAAAGGCTTTGGCGGGACACAAATTTACGGACGATCCGACGAGCATTTAGAAGAATACAAACCGAAACTAAAAAACAGACCCGGTCTTTATTTACCCAAACCTGTCGCCACACCAGGTGTGTAAAAGAGACTGGCGTCTATTCGGGACTCGGCTATTATTTGAAGTTTTACGGTATTAATAATATTGCGGCCTGCACTGCAAACCAGAGGTGGGAGTAAGTCACTAAATGCAAGTCTCAAGTCAAGTCCAAGTCTTAACATTGCAAGTCAAAGTCAAGTCAAGTCATTCTCTTGTAAGGGTCAAGTCAAGTCATACTCTTTGCCAAGTCAAGTCGCAACTTAGTCATCAAGTCATACCAAGTCGCACACAGGCTAGTTTTACACATTTTTTAACTCTGGGACTTTTATTACTTATTTAGACACAGAGGACTCTGAACAAAAAGTCTGTTTTGAGCGGTGAGGCGAGTCTATCTTAAATGCTTCTGATTGGCCATTGCGTTCAAGAAATCGACACATATGTCTAGTGTTGTCAAAAATATCGATATTTCGATAAATATCGATACTGAAATATCTGAACGATACCAATACTAATTTCCCGAAGTATCGATACTAGCCGAGTGGTCACTTTCACTTCTCTCCAAAGGCGCGTTGACAAACACCACACGTGACGCACTCGTCTCATTCGCTCTGGTTATAGCAAAAGTGAAGTTAATGGAAAGATGGCGAGGGTGGCGCTCCCGCGACCGGCTTTGGTTGATTGATAAAGAACACCGCGATCGGGCATGTCGGAGAATAGCGCGGACACGCATTAAAAACACACCGCGAGCAGGCATGTCGGAGAATAGCGCGGACACGTGCTACACACCGCGAGCAGGCATGTCGGAGAATAGCGCGGACACACGCTTCACACTGTGAGCGTGCTGTGGGCACCCAAAAGATTGTTTGACTATATCAATATCCCTCACATCACTCATTTTTTAAAATTTATTTTAGAGGTGAAAACAGACTTAAGGAACAGGTTCCAGGGGTAGCATTTAGCAGCATATATGCTCAGCATCAGGGCTTTGTTGTCTGGACAGACCTGCCCCCACTTCTAATTAAAATCCTAAAGGAAACACTGTAACTCTTCTCATTTGAACTTTTCTGAAACATTAACCAAGATGGCCTAGTATTGTTGTTGTGTGAGTCTGTGTTGTCTAGTTTTTTCACCGTTTTCTTAAAGTTAACATAATCTGACTGAGGAATCGTAGACAAGTAAATATTGTAACTGTGGTCAAATGTAAATTAGCTTGTGCCTATTTAACTTTATTCAAAAATTATTTAATTCTGCAATTTGCCTTCATTAGCGATTTATCATCAATTTGATTACACGATACTAATTAAACTAAAAAGAGAATGGCATCTCTGAATTCAATAATGAAATGCCTTTAACTGAAAATTGAATGTTTAATCTTATTATTATACATTACTGACACTCTATCCTCCAATTTGATACTGTTAAGTCTTTTTATGTTACAGTATATTTTAATCTTTGATAACAGTAGGTAATAAAAATACAACGGATCATGTTAGCTCTGGTCCAATTAAAAAATATTAACTAATAGAATTCAGGACATTTTTGTTCATGTAAAATATACCTCATTGTCATGTTCTAGACTTGTTATATTTAGCTTTAAATAAAAAAAATCCCCCTTAATATTGTGGCAGTTTTTTTCTCTGTGGTATCGAAAATGGTATCGAATATCGATATTTTTCAAGGTATCGTATCGAAGTTAGAAATTCTAGTATCGTGACAACACTACATATGTCTGTGATTGGCTACATCGCTCAATGCTGCAAACTTGTTAGACATAGAAACTCTGGCCTGTAAATCATTTTTATTTTGTTAGAAATAGAATTTCTTTTTGCTTTTCTGCAACAGATGAATAAAAATGTATTAGTTTTTATGTTTTATTCATAGATATTTCTAGTTTGTGGAAGTCCCGCAAATCGTTTTATTCTCCCTCAACCCGCACACACATAGTGAGTGCATTACCGCCCGCGCTCCCTTGTGCCAAAAAAAAAAAAAAAAAAAAAATTCCACAAGTAATTTCAAGTAAATAGGCACAAGTCCGAGTCAAGTCTAAAGTCACAAGGAGCAAGTCTAAAGTCAAGTCGAGTCTTTTCAGAGATCTAGTCAAGTAAGTCTCAAGTCCAGAAAATTGCGACTCAAGTCTGACTCGAGTCAAGTAATATGACTCGAGTCTCCCACCTCTGCTGCAAACTGTGCTGAAGATACGTGCCATCAACCCAGGTGAAAAAAAAGTACACTAAAATACATTTTATTTAAGTGCACTTAGTACACTTCCATAATGTACTTAAAGTGCTCTATTTTCGCACACTAATTTTGTACTTAATATACTAAAAGCTTAACTTTAGTACTTCTTAAGATAAACTTAAGATAAACTAAGTGTACTCAACTGTGCTATTTTGACACACACTGAAGATGAACTTAAATATATTTTTAATATACTATTTCAACCTTTAAAAAAATATATTTTCTTACCACTTTTAGTATATCTAAAACCCATTTTTAATGCATTTTAATTATACTAATACATTATTTAAAATATAATAATAATATATTATAAATATGTATATATTATACTTAAGGTGTATTCCTTTGTCAAAAAAAGTACACTAAAATACATTATTTAAGTGCACTTAGTACACTTCCATAATGTACTTAAAGTGCTCTATTTTCACGCACTAATTTTGTACTTAATATACTAAAAGCTTAACTTTAGTACTTCTTAAGATAAACTTAAGATCAACTAAGTGTACTCAACTGTGCTATTTTGACACACACTGAAGATGAACTTAAATATATTTTTAATATACTATTTCAACCTTTAAAAAAATATATTTTCTTACCACTTTTAGTATATCTAAAACCCATTTTTAATGCATTTTAATTATACTAATAAATTATTTAAAATATAATAATATTATATTATAAATATGTATATATTATACTTAAGGTGTATTCCTTTGTCAAAAAAAGTACACTAAAATACATTATTTAAGTGCACTTAGTACACTTCCATAATGTACTTAAAGTGCTCTATTTTCACGCACTAATTTTGTACTTAATATACTAAAAGCTTAACTTTAGTACTTCTTAAGATAAACTTAAGATCAACTAAGTGTACTCAACTGTGCTATTTTGACACACACTGAAGATGAACTTAAATATATTTTTAATATACTATTTCAACCTTTAAATTTTTTTATTTTCTTACCACTTTTAGTATATCTAAAACCCATTTTTAATGCATTTTAATTATACTAATAAATTATTTAAAATATAATAATAATAATACATTATAAATATGTATATATTATACTTAAGGTGTATTCCTTTGTCAAAAAAAGTACACTAAAATACATTATTTAAGTGCACTTAGTACACTTCCATAATGTACTTAAAGTGCTCTATTTTCGCGCACTAATTTTGTACTTAATATACTAAAAGCTTAACTTTAGTACTTCTTAAGATAAACTTAAGATCAACTAAGTGTACTCAACTGTGCTATTTTGACACACACTGAAGATGAACTTAAATATATTTTTAATATACTATTTCAACCTTTAAAAAAATATATTTTCTTACCACTTTTAGTATATCTAAAACCCATTTTTAATGCATTTTAATTATACTAATACATTATTTAAAATATAATAATAATACATTATAAATATGTATATATTATACTTAAGGTGTATTCCTTTGTCAAAAAAAGTACACTAAAACACATTATTTAAGTGCACTTAGTACACTTCCATAATGTACTTAAAGTGCTCTATTTTCGCGCACTAATTTTGTACTTAATATACTAAAAGCTTAACTTTAGTACTTCTTAAGATAAACTTAAGATCAACTAAGTGTACTCAACTGTGCTATTTTGACACACACTTAAGATTAACTAAAATATGCTTTTAACATACTATTTCAGCTTTATTTTTTTATTATTTTGTTATCCCTTTTAGTACTATTGAACCCATTTTTAATGCATTTTTAAATACACGTATAAATTATTTAAAATATAAGAATATATACAAATCATATTTATGTAATTGCTCACATATTTTTAATATAGTAAATCATTTATTTCAAATATATTTTAACTCTGTTAACAGTACCTTTATAAAACAATTAAATAATGGTTATTTAAAAAGTAGTCAAGTAAGTACACTATGACTGTTATCAGTAGCATTTTCTGCCTCATTTATGCTAAAATTATACTTGATAAAATTATATTTGATTAAAGTAAATGTAATTCATGTAATGTAAACACTCATAGTTTAAAAGGATACCACACAATACAGCACAGGTAGGCTATGTACAAACAAACAGCATCTCTTTCTTGAAAAACACTTTAATTTTTCGATACGTTATTCACACACAAGTCTACAGCATACAGTACTTATCTTAAATATGAACAAAACACGATTTTCTTTTCTTTTTTACATTTTACAATAATTTCCCAAACAAACCTTAGGGGAAAAAAACAACCAACAACAAAAAATAACTTAACAGTGTTTTTTTCCCGACACAAACCTTTCGTTATTGCATTTTCTAACAAAAGGCAAATATTGGCTAAGAGACCCTTTTCACAGTCTGTGCGTCATCATATCTGATCTGTAATGTAGGCCTAAAGGATGGCTATTACTTAAGAATTCCGTTAGTCTTCTTCGAAAGAAAAACTGAGATATTGTAATGAAACCCGAGAGATTGATATCCCTCCGATAAACGATTCACCAAAACAGTTCACGTTTGAAAAAGTTAATCGCAAAAAGCACCTACTACATGAATCGCGTGGTTTCCTCCAAGTCCTCTAAAGAAACACGATCGCTCTTATTTAATAGTTTAAACGTAGACTTCTAAATCTAATCACATTCAAGGAACATACGCAGCAACTGAAGCTCTTTGAGTGAAATGAGCTCATGATCATAAGAACCAATCACAGCCGTTCAACGGCTCTGGAACCAATCAGGACTAGTCACAGGTGTTATGCATTTTGTTCAAATTTAAACAAGTACAACATCTTTTATGAAAACATTTAAACATCTGTGGAAAATGTATCTATGATGCATTTCAAATAATATGTTAAAATCCTTGTGGGAATTTCAGTAGTATTAATGTATGGTAATGTACAACAGCCTTTAATCAAGTAAAAGTGAACAAATATTAATTTTAAGTAGGCTTATTGCAATGCTTAATAATAGTTGACAAATGTTTATAATACATTATAAGTTGGTACATTATAAATGTAATCCCCCCCCCCCCAATATTAAAATTATAAATATATAAATATTAAAATATATTGCAGTAGGCCTAAGTGTTTAAAAAGTACTTTAAACATACTAAAAGCTTAACCATTTTGCTATGTTCTTACACAAAGAGCAACATAAGTATGTTTTCTTTAAATACACTAAAACTTCAAAAAAATTGTATGGTTGTGTTTAGCGTATTTCTTAAAAATGTATCCAAGCATTTATTTATTTATTTATTACCAAAGTACTTGTAGCATACTTTTTAGAAATATATTAAAATTATGCTTGTGTTTAGCATATTTCTTAAAAGTATAATTAAGCATATATTTATTACCAATGTACTTATAGTGCATTTGTTAGAAATATATTAAAATTATGCTTGTGTTTAGCATATTTCTTAAAAGTATAATTAAGCATATATTTATTACCAATGTACTTATAGTGCATTTGTTAGAAATATATTAAAATTATGCTTGTGTTTAGCATATTTTTTAAAAGTATAATTAAGCATATATTTATTACCAATATACTTATAGTGCATTTCTTAGAAATATATTAAAATTATGCTTGTGTTTAGCATATTTCTTAAAAGTATAATTAAGCATATATTTATTACCAATGTACTTATAGTGCATTTGTTAGAAATATATTAAAATTATGCTTGTGTTTAGCATATTTCTTAAAAGTGTAATTAAGCATATATTTATTACCAATGTACTTCTAGTATACTTGTTAGAAATATATTAAAATGCAAAAAAATTGCAATAAAAATACATTTAAAATATCAATGGTATTTAATATACTTTCGCAATTACACTTAAGTACTACTTAAGTAAAAATATACTTTAAATTAGTGTATTTATAGTGCATCATTTTTACAGTTTTATTTAGCACAAAAAGTAAGAATGTACTACAAATATACTTTCTTGTATTTAAGTGTTTTTTTAGTGCACTAAAGTACACTTTTTTTTCACCTGGGAAAGTCAGGCAACACAAACCTGTTTCAAGACTTGAAACAATATCCCCCATTAGCACATGCAGAAACTAAGAAATATATTTTTCTATTCAGATATTTATTTTGTAAAGGAAAAACAAAATTATCTCTGGTTTCTACAATTTTCACTTAGGAGCAAAAATCTGCCTTTAAACTAGGGATGTTAACCGATGACCGTTTGACCGATGGTTGACCGTATCAACATTAACCGATCAAAGTTGTCAGTAGTCGATTAAAAAAAAGTGATCTCTAAATTAGCCTATTATAGACAGTGGACTAAACGCTACTACAGTTAGCCATCTCATTCCAAGATATTTTTGTGTGAAGTGAACAAATCCCTCACACTCAATTTTTCATAACTCGCCTGTATGGAAGTAAAATAATGACAAATGTTTTTGAAACAAAAAGCCTGTTGAAATGTACTTATTGAAAAAAAATATGCATTGCATTAACCCTGCTTGTATTTTACTGCATTGTATTTTTAGGGCTTGTATTTTTATGGGCTGAAATTTAGCATGGTTGAATATTTAGGCTGTGAATATTTCAATTCAAAACATTTCAAACACATTTTCATTAGTACATTTTCAATAATCTATTTTCACATTTCATATTTCACTTCCAAAATATTAAAACTGATTAAAAATACAACCTATAATATTCAACAGGCGGTTTTCGGTCCATTTTATTTCGCTTTCAAATTCGCTTCCTCAAATTCAGTGGTTTAAATTCGACAGTAAATTCAACGTTGACATCCAGGAACTGCAGGAAAAGCAGTAGATTACCGAGCATAATCTCCATCTGCTGTTAGTCGACCTCACCAGCAGGGGGTGCAAACGCGTGTTGTTGACGAAGATAGAGCAGTTAGAGCAAGCCAATTCATTCATAAAAACTAATTTACAACAATGTAAGTGTATCTGTGATTATTATGACGTCTGTTTTATGTGAAATTCAGTGTCTTCACGATTACTTTTCCTGTGTAGGTAGCATCTTTCTCTACCGTGAACAAGATTATAATGTTATTCCCCCGACGCGGATGTACAGGTCCAATGTTACATTTGAGTTTGACATATATTTCTATTGGTTGTTTAGTTGCGGCGATTGTGCTGCATGCATTACTAGGGTTTCCCTCAATACGTCAGGATTCCCATGCTGGACATATAAAACGCTTAACCTAGCTTAATGAACTAATACAGTGATATAAAAGACCAAACACGCAGGCAAGCAGAAGGACTCAGAATATGAACTTAACGCGCAAAGTTTAGCTAATGCTCAGCGTTTCCCAGTGATACTGGCATAAAGTTGGCTTGACATTCGCACATTTAGGGACCGTCTCTAAAGTTACATACGACATTGGTATACACGTTTCTAACTTCACTAGCATTTGAAGAGAACGACTTACAGTCATAAAACTAACTGTAAAGTGTTCATGTAGGTGTCAGGCATAATGTGCAATTTATTCAAATAAATTGAAGTTTGCTATTGAAGTTAGAAACGTTTAGGCCTAATAGGACTACCAATGTTACTTTAGAGACGGTCCCTAAATGTGCGAATGTCAAGACAATTTTACGTTTAGTCATTTAGCAGACGCTTTCATCCAATGCGATTTACACTTAAACTAACAATATAAAACAACAATATGAAAGTGCTATGAACCTTCCCAGTATAATCTAATGCAGTACATGCATGTTGGCATACTTCCTCAATAAAGGTGCGAGTTTTGTCTTTTATATCACTGTATTATTCCATTACAGGAATTGCCAGTTTTGTCCCGACAGAAAGGGAATCTTTGAGTATGATGAGGTATTGAGGGAAACCGATAATAATCCCGTTCATGGTAGAAGCTGATAACATGTAAGGCTGCACAGGGAAAGTAACAATGAAGTTAATGAATGAAACATAAAAACAGCTTTTGTGCCTTAATCATCTTTTCCGCATATATACTGACCCAGATAATCATCACAAAAAACGTAATGCATGCTCAATTGTTGTACAGTTTTCATAAATGAATGGCTTGCTAACTCTATCTTCATTAACAACACGCGTTTGCACCCCCTGCTGGTGAGGTCGACTAACAGCAGATGGAGATTATGCTCGGTGATCTCCTGCTTTTCCTGGATGTCAACGTTGAATTTACTGTCGAATTTAAACCACTGAATTTGAGGAAGCGAATTTGAAAGCGAAATAAAATGGACCGAAAACCGCGTGTTGAATATTATAGGTTGTATTTTTAATCAGTTTGAATATTTTGGAAGTGAAATATGAAAGGTGAAAATGGATTATTGAAATTTTACTAATGAAAATGTGTTTGAAATGTTTTGAATTGAATTATTCACAGCCTAAATATTCAACCACGCTAAATTTCAGCCCATAAAAATACAAGCCCTAAAAATACAATGCATTAAAATACAAGATGTGTTAATGCAATGCATATTTATTTCAAGTCGTACAATTCAACAGGCTTTTTGTTTCAAAAACATTTGTCATTATTTTACTTCCATACGCCTGTTTGTACTTAATAAAGCAATAAAAATATTTGGCACGAAGTTACAACGTTTGGGTTCGTGCGCTCACAAGGTTTGTGAAAAGTAAAGGCTACAGCCTAAAACACTCGAGGTAAGAGCCAGGGCAGACGACAGGACGAAGCGCGCAAAGACAAGTAGTGTGTGGGACCATTTCACCAAAAAGAATGACACAGATGTAAGTTGCGGGGGTAACAGTGCTAACGGATAAGGAGATGATGATCATCATCTTTCTTTATTATTGTTAGCACTACCTCAAACTAAAGCGGCGTCTCTTCGGAGCTGTCATTTTCTTAAATGAGCCGCGGCAATGTTTCAAATGAGCTTCTAACGCTAGACTAACGCCTTCAACCCGATCACCTTGTACCCAAACCATTTCGAAACTTAGGAGCCATTTGTCCTCCGATTACATGCAAGCTCCTCGGCGCCACGTTACTGTAACGCAGTTACTTTTGAAATTAATTAACTCCGTTGCCATTACCATATGGTGCATTGTCCGTTACTTTTTTAAATTAATTAATTAATTTTAGCTGAAGTGTAGCCTACAGCCTAACCGGTTTACAGCAGCGACGCATTGTAGGATTGGTCGTAGGGTTGCCACCCGTCTCTTAAAATACGGAATTGTCCCGTATTTACAAGTAAAATGATGCGTATCAAATCAATAAGGGACGCGATTTGTCCCGTATTTTACATAAGGCCCACACATAGCCTAGTTGGATAAAAACATAAGGATTTACTATACTAATAGCAAATAGCCTATAAAGACATCAATTTCACAATAATGTTACATTATGATTAGAATCAAATGAATGTTGTCCATTTTCTAAGCCTAGAAAATGCACATTTATACGGGCTGAATTTTATAGGCCTAAAATATTGTTTAGTAATTCTGTGAATTACACTGAGCAAACCAAAGTAATACTACCCACCGGATGAAGAAGGATTGGTTCTTAGTCTCCACAGAACAAAATATTAATTTTATTTTATTTTATTTTTAGTTTTCGCATTTGAGGAAAAAAAATATGTTACGGACGTGACAGTTCTCCGTTACGGACATGAGCACTCTGAAAGCGGCACTAAAAGAAGCTTTAAAACTTCCACAGAGACATCAAACAGAAAGCACAAAACCTTTCTTTAAAGTGAATTTTGTTTTGTATTAATTGTATCTTAATTTTAATCAATGTTTTGTCAACCAATTGCGTGGATTTAATAAATAAGAAGTAAATATAGCAGACGATAGAATCACGAAACAGAGGCGCCAGTGCGTGAACTTGAGCTCGTCTCATAAATGAACCGAAACTCGGCGTATAAGGTAAACTATTTGCCTCACAGACAAGTCTACTTTTAAACAGAACAATTCAAAACGAAAGAAAACAGACTACAGACAGCTCTCTGCTTATGTATTCCGTATAAAATGTGCATTTCTCTCTGGTGCGTCTACTGCGAAGAGATACTGCGAATCCCCCGTCTACACAGGGATTTGATTCTCGGCCATTTAAAATGCCTGGGTTTCACAATCAATGTTTCAAAGAGCAAACTAACCCCCAGCCACAGTGTGGTCTTTCTGGGCACAGTTTTGGACTCGGTGACAATGACGGCGCGGCTCACACCAGAGCGCGCGCTCTCGGTGCGAGCGCTCGCAGTCTCGTTCAGAGCGCCTGAGAGCGCCTGTAGAAATTTCCGAAACTGCTCGGTCTCATGGCAACAGCATCGCCAGTACTCCGCATGGGATTACTACGCTGGAGGAAACGCTGTGTGCCAACCCATGAAGGCAGTCAGGCAGCCTGCGCATGATGGTGAATCACAGATGTTTAAGGACACTGGTTCCCTGGCGGGCTCAGGACTGGTACCAAGAGGGTGTGACAATGGGACAGTTTCCAGGAGGAAAGTGGTTTTTACAAATGCATCCAACCTGGGTTGGGGAGCGCTGCACGAGGGCACGGCTGCCTCTGGTCGAGCACGGAGCAGAGCTTACATATCAACTGTCTGGAAATGAAAGCAGTTGGTTTGGCCCTGAAGACATGTCTGTCGAAACTCAGGGGTCACCACGTCTTAGTCCGTACGGACAACATGTCAGTAGCGGCCTACATAAATCGCCAGGGGGGCATCAGGTCATGCATGCTATGGTGAGAGACCTCCCCTCGGCGAGTGGTCCCTGAACCCACAGACGGTCAGTCTGACATGAAAGGTGTTTGGCAAAGCCGAAATCGACCTTTTCACCTTGAGAATCAACACCCACTGCAAAGTGTTCTTCTCGAAGAACAGGGACGCGCTGACCCATGTCTGGCCCAACCGCCCCCTTTTACGCTCCCCGTCCACGCTCAAAGTGTATATGGCAGCCATCGCAGCACATCATGCTCTGGTGGCTGGCCAATCACTGGGGAGAAACGACCTGGTCGTAAGGTTTCTGAAAGGTGCTAGAAGGATCAACCCCTCCAGACCTCCCTCTGTGCCTCCATGGGACCTCTCCATCTGCTTTGGTGGCCGATCTAAGGGTCATCCAGTCACTAAGCAAAGACTGTCTAGATGGATAGTGGATGCCATTTCTATGTCCTATACCTCAGTGGGTTAGGTTTGCCCCATAGGTATCAAGGCCCATTCGACCAGAGGCATGGCTTCGTCATGGGCTTGGTCATCTGGCTTTCCCATTCGAGATATTTGTGACGCGGCCGGCTGGTCCTCGCCTTCCACATTTATGAAATTGTATAATATGGAAGTGCCTTCCCTACAGGCGAAGGTGCTTTCGGTATGATTAAGGCCCGACAGTGTCCGGTCTTGTCATAAATGTTACTGTGCACAACCACATACACATATTAAAACCCTCTTTGGCCAGTTATAATTCACATATACACATACATATATAACCCGCTTTGGCCGGATATATTTTTCATACGCTAATAACCTCGACAGTGTCCGGGTTTATTAGTGTAATATGTAAAAAGAGATGAGAGATGTAAAAAATAGAGATGTAAAAAATATGTAATATAAAAAGGGCTGTTAAAGCAGATATAAAACCAGTGTAAATTCAGAAAGAGAGTGAGGACAAGTAGTCACTCTGTGAGAACGGCAAGAGGGCGTGACTTGTTTATTTCTTAAAGGGTACCTATTATGGCATTTAAAATGTTCCTAATGTTGTTCTGGGAGTCCCCAACAACAGTTTTACATGCATGCAATGACGAAAAACACTTTTGTTGTCTTATAATATGCATTTATTTTTACCTGATTTGCTCAGCGATTCCCAAATGATTCGTTTGACGACTCATTTTTCAAACCCCGCCTTTGCGTGACGCTAATAACGGTGATTGGTCAGACGACCCAGTCAGTTATTTTTCGCGTTAACCCAAAGCTTAAACATATTGATAAAGCACTGCAGTACTACAATACGCTCTATTCTTTATGACAACTCCAATAACAACGACAAACATTTTACATATTTCAAAAAACACACACACACAGTCACACACAGCTTGGAGACCTAAGCGCTGAGTATGATACACACACACACACACACACACACACACACACACACACACCACACACTTATTGAGCATGCTACAAAACAGTTAACAGTACTTACAGGTTGTGATTCGGAGGATGAAGCCGATCCAAATAAACTTGGTACTGAACCTTCCTTCAGTATCAGGCGACTCGCGAATCCACACTTGAAAGCATTTATGTTTGTAAAGGAATCCTCATTAAAATAACACGAACCCAGCTCAAGGTGGCTATACCTGTGTGGTATAGTTGTAAATATAAACTCTAGCCAGATTCTTCACATGCTCGTTCCTGGGCAGTGAAAAAAAAGTTCGCTTTTGATTCGCACTTCAGAACAGCTCGTCGACATGTTGTTTTAACTGTTTTCTGGCGCGCGCAATGAGTGGGCGTGTCTTATTCAAATAACTTGTACAAGTGACGTACGAAAGTTAGAGAAAATGCATCGTTCGTCTATCGATTCATAGCGACTCAGAGTCGACTCTTACTTTTGAGAGACAATAACTTTGTATACGGTGAACTTTCATATTTAAAACTTTGCAGGATGTTGAACTCTGTGAACTCTGGTTAGCTGATTGGGGATTTGCGCATGCGCGTGCGGTCTGTGTTTGTGTTTGGAGCTCCGTCGAATTGATTCATTAATCCTTGATTTTCTTCTTTACCACTCAATTATAAACAGGCACTTTCTATTTTTATATCGTGTGAACTTATCCTCGATAATATTCCTTGTAAAAAACAATCGGATTGCTTTGATATCGCTACTTAGATCCAACTTTCCGAATCTCGGCTACTAGCCTTTAGCCCGCTAGCATTTCACGCGTGGCCTCGCGCCTATCGAGCGTCGTCTCATCTTTTACACCCGTTTCTCTGAAAGCTTCTCTGAAAGTACAGACACACGTTGATTGTGCTTAGAGCCCGCATCAACGGGGCATAAGCACATGCGCGTGCGGTCTGTGTTTGTGTTTGGAGCTCCGTCGAATTAATTCATTAATCCTTGATTTTCTTTACCACTCAATTGTAAACAGGCACTTTCTATTTTTATACCATGTGAACTTATCCTCGATACTATTCCTTATAAAAAAAACAATCGGATTGCTTTACTGTTTACTGTTACTACTAATTTACTGTTCATCTGTTATAATGGCGAACATATCGGATGTGTGTCTAACGTTACCTCTGAGTGCAGGTGAGGACACATTCGAGCTGATTTCGGTACGATTGGAGCTGGTGTCGGTGGAGAAGCAGATTCGTGTTCTGCTGGAGAAGCAAGCCAAGCTGCGAGATCGGCGATCAGCGCTTGAAACATCACGCGCCGATGCTCACAAGTCAGTGGTTAGTAACTTTGTGACTTTGACTCCGACTTCGTCTACTCCGTGCGTTTCTCTGCCCAGGAGGACGCGATCATCTCTGCCTTCAATCACTCCTGCACCCTGGGTCACGACACGAGCCAGGACCAGAGCAAGAACCTCTCCGCCCCTCCCGGTCTTCGAGATCTCCACCCGGAACCGCTTCTCCCCTCTTCGCGAGTCGGAACGCGACGACGCCGTGATCATCGGCACTTCCATGGTCCGCCATGTCCGTGCTACCTCGGGTAAAGGTAAGGTGCGCACTCACTGCTTTCCTGGTGCTCGTGTTCTTGATGTCGCTGCGCAGGTTCCCGAGATCCTGAACGGTGACGAGCGCGTCGGAGCTGTCGTGCTGCACGCGGGGACGAATGACATCAGGCTGCGGCAGACGGAGGTTCTGAAGAAGGACTACAGGAGCCTGATCGAGACGGTACGCAGCACATCGCCTAGAGCAACGATCGTCGTGTCTGGACCGCTTCCCACGTACCGACTTGGACAAGAAAGGTTCAGTAGATTATTTGCTTTAAATGAATGGTTAATGTCATGGTGTAATGAACAGAAACTGCTCTTTGTAAATAATTGGAATCTGTTTTGGGAGAGACCTAGGCTCTTCCGTCCTGATGGTCTGCACCCCAGCAGAGTCGGAGCGGCTGTTCTGTCGGACAACATCTCCAAGACGCTACACACCATCTGACTAGTAAGTCAAAGTCCAAATCATAGTCTTTGCTGTCCCAACTTAATTGATATAAGTACCAATGTAGAACATTATATAGAAACTTTGTCTATTCCTCGCTTAGTGAAGCCAAACAACAAATCTACTGTAAGATCTAGCAAGAATATTATTGTAATTAAACCAGAAAATCTAAATATCAGTGAACAAAAACAATTTCTAAAGCTAGGTCTTCTAAACATTAGATCGCTCACACATAAGGCGGTTATTGTAAATGAAATGGTCACAGATAATAATTTCGATGTTCTGTGCCTTACTGAAACCTGGCTTAAACCAAATGATTATTTCGGTCTAAATGAGTCTACTCCACCAGGATACTGTTATAAGCATGAGCCCGTCTGATCGGTCGTGGCGGCGGTGTTGCAACAATCTATAGAGATATTCTTAATGTTACTCAGAAAACTTGTCATAGGTTTAATTCGTTTGAAGTACTTGTGCTAAATGTTACGCTCTTAGATGTAAGAAAGAAATCCTTATTATCTCTAGCCTTGGCTACCGTATATAGACCTCCAGGGCCATATGCTGATTTCCTAAAAGATTTTGCAGACTTTCTCTCAGACCTATTGGTCAATGTCGATAAAGCAATAATTGTTGGCGACTTTAACATACACGTAGATAATACAAATGATGCGCTAGGGGCTGCGTTTACAGATTTATTAAACTCTTTTGGGGTGAAGCAAAACGTCAGTGGTCCCACTCATCGTCTAAATCATACACTAGATTTAATTATATCATATGGAACCGATCCAACCGATATAGATATTATACCGCAAAGTGACGATCTCACTGATCATTACATGGTAACTTGCATAATACGCACTGCTGAAATTTGTCATGTTGCACCACGTTATAGACCAGGCAGAACAATCCTTCCAAACACTATAGATAGATTCTCAAATAGCTTACCTGATCTATCTCAGCTGCTCAGTAAACCCAAACAAACAGATGAACTAGAGGAAATGACTAGCAGTATGAGCAACATTTTCTCTAGTACACTAGATATTGTTGCACCAATTAGATTAAAAAAGGTTAGAGAGAAAACTAAAACACCATGGTACAACAGTGCTACGCATGCTATCAAGAGAGAAACTCGTAACTTAGAGCGTAAATGGAAACGAACTAATTTAGAGGTCTTTAGAATCGCGTGGAAAGACAGTATGTCACGTTATAAAAGGGCTCTAAAATCAGCCAGGGCTGAGCATATCCACAAACTAATTGAAAATAACCAAAATAATCCAAGGTTTTTATTTAACACCGTGGCTAGACTAACAAATAATCAGACATCTCCAGAGCAAAATATTCCGTTACAATATAGTAGTAATGATTTTATGAATTACTTCAATGAGAAAATAGAAAGCATCCGAAACACTATTGTAAATGTACAATCCTCTATGGTGTCTTATGACTCTGCCTCAATTATGGCCCCTCTAGAACAACTAAACCGCTTTACAACTATAGGACAGGAAGAACTAAATAAACTTATCATTGCATCTAAACCAACAACATGTTTATTAGATCCAATACCCACTAAACTACTTAAAGAAGTGTTACCTGTAGTGGAAGAGCCTCTTCTCAATATTATTAACTCGTCTTTATTTTTAGGTCACGTTCCAAAAATATTCAAGCTGGCAGTAATAAAACCTCTCATTAAGAAACCGCAATTAGATCCAAATAACCTAGCAAATTACAGACACATCTCAAATCTTCCATTTATGTCTAAAATACTAGAAAAGATTGTGTCCGCTCAATTGTGCTCTTTCTTGCAAGAAAATGATATCTATGAAAAATTTCAGTCGGGATTCAGACCGCATCATAGCACAGAAACTGCGCTAGTTAAAATTACAAATGATTTACTCTTAGCCTCTGACCAAGGCTGTATCTCAATACTAGTTCTACTTGATCTTAGTGCTGCGTTCGACACTATAGATCATAAAATACTCTTAGATCGACTACAAAACTACACTGGTGTTCAGGGACAGGCATTAAGCTGGTTTATATCGTACTTATCAGACCGTTACCATTTCGTCTGTTTAAATGGGGAAAAATCAAAGATAACATCAGTAGACTATGGAGTGCCGCAAGGATCTGTCCTAGGCCCTCTGCTATTCTCAATATATATGCTGCCACTTGGTAATATTATAAGAAAACATGGAATTAATTTTCACTGTTATGCTGATGACACTCAATTATATATCTCATCACGACCAGATGAAAACACTAACTTATCTAACTTTACAGAGTGTCTAAAAGATATAAAATGCTGGATGACGTGTAATTTCCTGCTATTAAATTCAGATAAAACGGAGGTATTACTTATTGGTCTAAAAAACTACCCACAAAATCCCTTACAATACAACTTTAATTTAGAAGGATGTCCTGTTACTCTATCCACTACAGTAAAAGACCTGGGTGTTATGCTAGACCGCAACTTGACTTTCGAAAATCATATTTCATATGTTACAAGAACAGCCTTTTTCCACCTTAGAAACATTGCTAAGCTACGTAACATGCTATCTGTTTCAGATGCAGAAAAGTTAGTTCATGCATTCATGACCTCGAGACTAGATTACTGTAATGCTTTATTAGCTGGTTGTCCTGCATCCTCAATAAACAAGCTACAGTTAGTCCAAAATGCAGCCGCTAGAGTTCTTACTAGATCAAGAAAATATGATCATATAACACCAATTTTATCATCTCTACACTGGTTACCTATTAAGTTCTGTATCAATTACAAAGTATTACTATTGACTTATAAAGCTCTAAATGGTTTAGCTCCTGTGTATTTAACAGACCTTCTATCGCCCTACAATCCATCGCGCTCTTTAAGATCACAAAATTCGAGGCTTCTGGTCGTTCCTAGGATATCTAAGTCTACTAAAGGAGGGAGGGCGTTCTCACATTTATCTCCTAAACTCTGGAATAGCCTTCCTGATATTGTTCGAGACTCAGACTCGCTGTCCCAGTTTAAAACTAGATTAAAGACGCATCTCTTTAACCAAGCATTCACTTAATGCTTACCTTTTATACTACTGCTGAATCAGTTCGAATGCATTAATATTATGAACATCAGCTATGCTAATTATTTCCCATCTGTCTTTCTGCTGTTATCTCGGGACGCTAGTCCCGAGGTAAATAGCGTTCGTCAGCTCCAGTTTGTATCCAGCCTCTCACGGAGACTTCAGATGCCCCAACACCTGTGATGAGACGACTAAACGCCTGTGGAGAGACGACTAAACGCCTGTGAAGAGAAGACTAAACACCGGCGATATGTTATGCCTAAATTTATACATGATTAACTAACTGTATTTTTCTTTGTACATTTCTGAATTGCACTTTCTGTAAAGCTGCTTTGAGACAATGTGTATTGTGAAAAGCGCTATACAAATAAACTTGAACTGAATTGAATGTTTTCGTTCACTTAGATCTATGTTACACACTACAGTAATTTTCAAAATTCCATGATAGGTACCCTTTAATATCTAGTTCTCCTGTTGCTCTGCTTAATATTTGTCAAACAGGTAGGGCTATTTTCGATTCTTTGCTCATTTATAATTTGTGTCTTCACTAAATATCTGTATTTTAATTAGACGCGATCCTATTTTGAATATTTGCCGTGCGTCTTAAGGGTTGTAGTCTGTATTTTATTGTAGCACTTAAGTAGCGCTGTTCAACAGCTAGTTTCGATTTGGCCCATTCTCCGGATACTTGCTTTTGCTGTGCTAATTGCAAGGGCTGTTAAAGCAGATATAAAACCAGAGTAAATTCAGAAAGAGAGCCAGGACAAGTAGTCACTCTGTGAGAACGGCAAGAGTGCGTGAGTTGTTTATTTCTTAATATCTAGTTCTCCTGTTGCTCTGCTTACTGCTTACCACCGAGCAAGGACACCTGTAAGGCACTTAAAGTATCTTCTTCACCCTTGCTCTCCTACCTTTATCTTATTCCCCATTATCATTATGTGCTTTCAATACATTACTGTTGTCTCTCGACAACGCTCTCTCACTGCACACAGAAGGCAGCGCAATACTGCTAACCTGCGCCCTTTTCTCTCATCCTCACACTCACCTCTCACTCTTTCTATGGGTCTATGGAATTGTCAATCAGCAGTCAATAAAGCTGACTTCATTCCAGCCTTTGCATCTCATTCTACTCTTAATATCTTGGGCTTGACTGAGACCTGGATCCGTCCAGAAGACTCAGCAACCCCTGCTGCTCTCTCTAATAACTTCTCTTTCTCTCACACCCCTTGCCAGTCGGGGAGGGGTGGGGGCACTGGTCTTCTCATTACTAACAATTGGAAATATTCAACTCTCTCTTCTCTATGCAATAACACCTCATTTGAATATCATGCTATTACACTTACAACTCCCACTAAGATCCATATTGTAGTTATTTATCGCCCCCCAGGTCAACTGGGAAGCTTTGTAGAGGAGCTAGATGTGCTGCTGTCCTCTTTCCCTGAGGATGGCATCCCACTTGTAGTCTTTGGCGATTTCAACATTCACCTAGCAAAACCGTATGCAACTGACTTCAGCTCTCTCCTAGCTTCTTTCGATCTCACACGGCTCATCACCACCGGTACTCACAAGTCAGGCAACCAACTGGACCTGGTTTACACACGCAACTGTATCACTGATAACATTTTGGTGAAACCTCTCCACGTTTCAGATCATTTCCTCATTACTTTCAATCTACAACTCACTACCCATGCTCCAGCAACCTCCCCACCATTTACTTTCAGACGAAACCTGCGCTCACTTTCTCCGTCCCATCTTTCCTCTGCTGTGTCATCTTCTCTTCCCTCACCCTCGTATTTCTCATCTCTGGATGTGAACACTGTGACGGATACTTTAGTGCTCCATCCTAACCTCTTCTTTAGACAATAACTGCCCTCTCTCCTCTAGGCCAGCACGCGCCACTCCCTCTAACCCCTGGTTACCTGAGGTTCTTTGTGAACACCGGACCAAGCTCAGGGCAGCGGAGAGGAAATGGCGCAAATCAAAAGACACATCTGACCTCAGTAGGTATCAATCTCTGCTCTCTGCCTTTTCTGTTGATGTTCACACCGCAAAATCTTCATATTTCCACAACAAGATCAACAGTGCCTCTAACACACGAACACTGTTCAAGACATTCAACTCTCTCCTCTGTCCACCTCCACCACCACCCACCTCCACGCTAACTGCTGATGATTTTTCTAACTTCTTCACTAACAAAACTACAACTATCAGCAGTCAGTTCACAGATTCACACACACACAGGAACCCAGACTAACCTCTCCCACAGCCAATAACCTTCTCTCCTCCTTCTCTCCACTAACTGAGGAAGAAGTATCTAAACTTCTCCTCTTCAGTCATCCTACCACCTGCCCTCTTGATCCCATCCCCTCACACTTTCTACAAGCCATCTCTCCCACACTTCTACCAGCTCTCACACACATTATCAACTCATCTCTCCACACTGGCATTTTCCCTACAGCATTTAAGCAGGCTCGGGTAACTCCACTGCTTAAAAAACCAACGTTAAACACATCACTTCTAGAGAATTACAGACCTGTCTCTCTCCTACCATTCATTGCGAAAATACTTGAACGAGTTGCTTTTAACCAAGTATCATCCTTCCTGTCTCTGAACAGGTAGCTGGATGTCAACCAATCTGGCTTCAAGAAAGGGCATACTACCGAGACTGCATTACTGTCGGTCACAGAAACCCTGCGGATCGCAAAAGCTGCTTCCAAATCATCAGTTCTCATTCTCCTGGACCTGTCTGCTGCCTTCGACACTGTGAATCATCAAATCCTCTTGTCCGCCCTCTCATCACTGGGCATCACTGGAACCTCCCTCAACTGGTTTGAGTCCTATCTCACAGGTAGGTCCTTCAGGGTCACATGGAGAGGCGAGGTATCCAAAGCACATCAACTGACCACAGGGGTTCCTCAGGGTTCAGTTCTTGGACCGCTCCTCTTCTCTATTTACACCACATCACTGGGACCTATCATACAGGCACATGGTTTCTCTTACCATTGCTATGCTGATGACACCCAGCTCTACCTCTCATTTCAACCAGATGATCCCACAGTAACTGCACGGATCTCAAGCTGTCTGGCGGACATCTCAGCATGGATGAAGGAATATCACCTGCAGCTCAACCTGGCAAAGACTGAGCTTCTCGTCCTCCCTGCCAATCCGTCTCTACAACACGACTTCACTATCTAGCTAGGCTCTTCCTCAATCACCCCATCAAGGTCAGTCAGAAATCTTGGAGTAATCTTTGATGATCAGCTGACCTTCACCGACCACATTACAAAGACAGCTCGATCATGCAGGTTTGCTATGCACAACATCAGGAAAATCAGGCCGTTCCTAACTAAGCATGCAACACAACTTCACGTCCAGGCCCTGGTCATTTCTAGGCTTGATTACTGCAATGCTCTTCTGGCTGGACTTCCATCATATGCAACAAAACCTCTACAAATGATCCAGAATGCTGCAGCTCGTCTTGTCTTCAATTAGTGCTGAGCGGTTTGACCAAAAATTTATATCACGGTTTTTTTTCAAAATTATGCCGGTTTTCCGGTTTATGACGTTTTTTTTTTTCATGCATAATCAGGTGTTCAAAGCATTTTGGTTGAGAGAGGAATTACTGCAGTAAATTTACTTAGGATGGTCTATTTTACTGTCATTATATATTGTAGAATATTGTAGAATAATTCCACACTAGTAATACAGGTTTTGCATGGCCCTAGAAAGTTATGCTGTTGTTTACAAATAAGAGGCAGTCATGATTCTGATGAAGTGAGGAATCAGAATGCAAAGACAATTGCAGTCAAAATACAGAACTTTTACTGTGCAAATTTCACTTTTTTTATATATATAAAAACCAATACAAAAAGTAGAAAAAACCTCCAAACAACAGACCCACTCATCTTTTTGAACTGCTGTGCTTGACAGGGCGCATAACGAGCAGAGAGCTCCCCGGCCGCGTGCGCACTCTCACGTCTTCAAACAACACCTCGCGCATATTAATCCAAATCAATTGACAGACACGATAATAAAAGGTCGGAAGACTGTAGTTTCACGTGGAGCATTTGGAGATTTGGAGAGCTCTGGCAACACCAGAGCACTGCTGTTTACCCTCGCCTTGCAGTCGCTGCTTAGAAGTGCGACATTGTAAGGGTCCGTCTGAAACAGTGTCGTGCGGCGCAGCGTAACGTTCGTTCCTGAACGTTGTGTAATTAAATACACCGGTATGGCGGTTTATTCAAAATCAACATCGTAGCGAAAATATAAACTGGTTTTCGGTTTGAACCGGTTTACCGCCCAGCACTATCTTCAATGAGCCCAAAAGGGCCCACGTCACTCCTCTGTTCTTCTCTCTGCACTGGCTACCACTCGCTGCTGCATCAAGTTCAAGGTGTTGACGCTTGCTTACAGACTGACCACAGGTTCAGCTCCCTCCTACTTCCACTCGCTACTACAAGTCCTACATCCCTACCAGAAGCCTACGATCGGTCAATGAGCGGCGGCTCGTGGTACCATCACAGCGAGCCACAAAATGCCTCTCCAGAACTTTCTCATTCACGGTTCCATGCTGGTGGAATGATCTCCCCACCGTCATCCGGAATGCAGAATCCCTGACAGCATTCAAAAGACAACTGAAAACTCATATCTTCCGGGAGCACTTAACATAACAAAATTTTCTTTTTTTAAAAATTACCTTTCCCTTTCCTTTAAATCCTCGCTTGCCTGACTTATACTACTCCGAGCTATGTGTGAACTTCGTATTTTGAGCACTTCTTTCGTTGTTTTTGCCTCTTCACGATGACTCGCTTGGTTTTGTCCTCAGTTGTAAGTCGCTTTGGATAAAAGCGTCTGCTAAATGACTAAATGTAAATGTAAATATGTTGGTGGATTACTGACTCAGATGTATTATTCTAGACCTGACGGTGTCTGGTCTGTTATATACATATTTATGTGGTTTATGGCTTGTTCTGTATGCTCAGGGGTCCAGAGTTGCAGTGGCAACCAGTTACTCAGTGCGGCGTTTTGCATAGCGTTCCCACTGCATGTAATATATAAATATATTTATATATAAAACCTGAAATTGTAATATCTGGAGAAAGATTACAGGTCGCCACAGAATATAAATATTTAGGACTACATATAGACTCAAACCTCAACTTAAAACCTCAAATAAAAAAGTTAATAATAGGATTAAGTTCAGTCTAGCGAACTTCAGAATCATTAGAGAGTTTATTTCAACAGAAGCTGCTAAATTATATTTATTTTCTATGATTTTATCCAACATAACATTGTTTAATAAGCTGGTCCAATACTCACTCTACAACAATAAAAACATTAAAAACATTATACAAAACATTATACAAAGCTTCACACTGCACAGGGGGACGAGGCAGGGATGTCCACTCTCTCCATCCCTATTCACGATTTTTATTGAACCTTTAGCAGCAGCTATCCGTCAAAACCCAGCAATCAAAGGTATTGAAACACCACAACAAACACATAAAATCTCACTTTATGCAGATGATATCCTACTATATATACAAGAACCCCTAGCATCTACTCAAGAAATAATTAAAACAATCCAATCCTTCTCAAAAATATCAGATTATGCAATAAACTGGAACAAATCTTTCATCCTCCCTTTACATAAAACCAAATGGGATGTGGCACACCATCAATCACCGATACCTATATGTCATGATCACATCACTTACTTAGGCATTAAGATTTCCTCCAGACTGTCAGAGTTGGTAACACTTAACTTCACACCACTGCTAAAAAAAATAGAAGAAGATTTGCTCAGGTGGCTCAACCTTCCAATCTCCATAATCGGCAGGATAGCAGCAATAAAAATGACGATTTTACCGAAAATTAATTACCTATTTTCAATGATTCCAACCCACCCCACACTCACCTGGTTTAAATCACTAGACTCCATTATAACTCACTTCTACTGGAAAAATAAAACACAAGGATTAAACTCACTACACTACAAAAAAGTAAGGTTCAAGGAGGACTAGAAGCACCAAATTTCCAATATTACTCAATGGCTAACCAAATGCAATACATATACAAATGGATTCACCCCACCCAATCTGATATTTAATGGCTAGATATAGAACAATCACTATGCAAAGAATTAAATATAGCTGACATACCGTTCCTCACCAAATCAATTAAACAACACACATGTTTTAATGCAGTAACTATATCTGCCACTCTGACAGCCTGGTGGAAATTTCACCAAATCACAAATTCTACATTAGCTCCATCTAACCTCACCCCACTGTGGAACAACCGTGACTTTATAAGCAATAAAAAAACATTGAATTTTCACACATGGGCAGAAAAGGGTATCACCCACATTAAGCACATTTTCAAATCTAACACATTTACACCATTTCCGCAACTGGCCCAGGAGTATGGCATCGGGAGCAACGAATTTTTAAAATACCTACAACTCAAATCTTCTGTTCTGACAAAAATAAACATCAGAGACACAAATTTAGAACTTCCACCGGCAATATCAGACTTGGTCAACATTTCCTCCCCAAAGAAACTTCTCTCTAAAATATACAAAATGATTTCAAACCAACTTCAGACCATATACTTACCAACAATAAAATGGGAAAACGATCTTTCAATAGCCCCTGATGCCAACTTCTGGACCCAAATCTGTAAAAACATCTATCTCATGTCCAAAAATGCGAATCTTCAGTTAATACAATACAAAATACTTCACAGAACACATTACACGGGCAGCAGATTAGCTAAAATGGGTTTCACATCAGAAGTTTGCACACACTGCAATCAAAATTCTACAGATACATACATCCATGCAACCTGGCACTGCACTCCAATCAAACACTTTTGGGAAGAGGTCACACAGTCACTATCCACTAGGGCTGGGGTAAACGATTATTAACTAAACGATTAGTTGGGCGATTATTTTATCGATTAGTCGACTAATCTAACGACTAATTGGGCGATTAATATAAAGATTATTTTCTGCTCCTCGATTAATAAAAAAACAATGTATCTCAAATAAATACGAACTAGCGTACTGAATCATGATACTGTAGCTGGCTAACGTTAGTCTAATGTTATGTATTTGAACACTGTCATTAGAACTCTATAACCGCCAAAACCGTGTTATTAAAATATTTTGTACAAACATTTTTTATCATAGAGAATGTTTAAGTAGCTACTAATATCAGCTTACCAGGGAAACGGAGGCGGAGTTAGTGGTGCTTCTGCTCCTGCTGGAGATGATTCAGGAGAGTCTGTTCTGTTCCCCGTTACCGATCAGAGCGCGCGCTGTCACGGAGCAAAGCCTTGTTTATACTCGAGGCGTCCGCACGAGCGTGCGGCAAATATGACGCGTTGGGCGCGCAAGACCGGCAAAACCCCATATCGCGTGCACGGCTTCTTTTGTATACAGCGCGCGCGGCGCCGCGTCCGCGGATGAACGACTGCAAGCCGGATCTGCCCGAGCCGTACGTCTCACCGCACCCGCACCCAGTTTGCGCGTCTAAATTGCAAAGGTTTTTTTTTTTTGTTAAGGATTTGTTTACTGTGTTTGATTCATTTAATGGAGAGCACATTCACTTCTAGTGGTCTTCGTCCTCCATTCTGCAATGTTTCGGTCTCCCACGTGTGTTGGCGAGCTGTACTGCCGGAAACGGTGCAAAAAATAAATAAATGAAGAAGCGTCGACGCAAAAATATGGCGTCGACGTAATTTTGACGTCGAAGCGTCGACGTCATCGACGCGTCGCTACAGCACTACTATCCACTATAGTCGGCTGCCACATCCCACTGTCGCCTTCTCTTTGCTTGCTGGGGGACCTGACAATAATCACTGATAAAACTATAAACTCTAAAATGCTCCTCATAGCTCTAACCATCGCCAAGAAAACTATCCTCATGAACTGGAAAACTAGAAATAAATTACACATTAACATTTGGAAAAATCTTATTACAGACTTCATTGCAATGGAATACACATCTCCCCTTCATAATTACGCATCTGAAACTGACATCTGCCGTCCAACACTTTCTGACCTCTTACAGCTATGAATCCTTTCTCTGTTTTCAACTCCGACTCCTCCCACCTTCTTAACCAACCCACGAATATTAATGCATTTTAGCTGTTTGAACTTGCTTATGTCATCATTGTTATTACTATCTTCACTGTTATTGTTATGATTACTATTTTCACTTTTATCTTTTCATTGTTGTAATTGCTGTTGTTGCTGTCTTTTGCTCTCACCATTGCGGTCACCACTGCCATCATCATTATCATTTATTAATAATATTATTATTATCATTATTATTATAATCATCAATATTGCCATTGTCAATGCTGTATTGGAATTAAATGTCATTATCATCACTACTGCAATAATTCCCCCCTTATCATGGGTTTTTAATGCACCACAACATAGAATGAAAAAAAAAAAGGAAAAAAAAAAAAAAAAAAAAAAAGGAATATGTATATATGGAAAACCTCACAAACACCAGGGCAGGCAAGACAGACGAGAAGTGGTTTCAACGGGACAGCATCTCTGTCCCAATTTGAGACACCCTCGCACTGTACTCCCTCTTTTAATGCACCTTAGACATTGCACATAACACACAAAAAAAAAAAAAAAAAAAAATTAGGAAAAGATAGGGACTGATGAGATGTGGGGGAAGGTTATCTTATATTATCTTATCATCTTATTATACCATCTTTTATTTTATACAGCATTGACAATGGCAATTGTTACATAGGAGGAAGGATGGAAATAAAAATCGACCAACACAATATTGGCAATATGGTGGTAGTGGGGAGTGGGGTGGTGATGGTAATGACAATGGTAATAAATAATAAATGGTTACTTTGTTTACGCATACACACACATACACATACCCACACTCACACCCGCTCAAATACACACTTAGATCAAACAATTATACCACTTTTATGTCACTTCTGGAATTATGGATTTACAAGATTGCTCACTACTGTACTATGTTGGTTTGTATGTATGTCTGACTGTTAAATAAAAAAAAATAAAAAAAAAAAATAAACATTATACAAACAAGCATTACAAATACTGGATTAAAAAAAAACCTACCAATACCACCACTGTAGTATTCTGAGGGAATATCAGTTAATAACTTGGGATAATCTAATTAAATTCAAAAACATCTGTTCAATTTATAAAATCAGACATGGTCTAGCACCTCCTCCACTATGTGACTTACATTTTAGATCTAGTGAGGTTAGGGTAACCAGAGGGGCAGTGAGGGAAGACTGCATTATCCCCCGGAGAAAAACAGCTTTTTGTCAGTCTGTTTTCTCCGTAAGAGCAGCGCAGCAATGCAACAGTGCCCGAAAACATCAGAGAGTCTTTGTCATTCTTTTCATTCAAAAAGAATTTTAAAAAATGGCTTGTAGAGAGCCCAACTTGTGGGCACTAATGCTTTCTGTGTGCACTTAAACATTATAGATTTATTTATTTGATATGAATTGTATTTCTTAACCATAATGTGTTGTATGTAATTTTATTTTTGTGATTTTATACCTGTGGTTATCTTTAAGGTTGCCTTTTTTACACCCGGCTGGGGGACTACCGATGAAAATTAGCACTTCTGAGCTAACTCGGGTACATTTACATTGTTTCAATGTTGATTAATGTACACTGTCCCCTTTCAAATAAAGAGAAAATGAAATGAAAAATGAAATTTCTGTCTGGATTATTCACAAGCTGTTGTGTTGCCCTTTAGAAATTACTCTCAATAAATTGTTTTGGGGTTTTTGTCCCATTCTGACAGAGACCGTTCTTAAGTCTGTTACGTGTGAAAATGGACGATGGATTATTCTGACTGTGAAATTGCTAAACACTACATTTAGACTTTGCAATATTTATGGTCATAATTCCAGTGAGTTGAATAAGTCTTGAATAAGCCAGTCTGGAGGAGGGGGCCCTTTACGCGACAGGTCCATGTCTCGTCTGCCCTAATTCTCTTTTGTTTATCGTGTGTTGCAATAGCAATGACAATGGTAATAAACAGCGTTAGTTTAACTAGTTTCCTAATTTTAATTATGACAGATCATGTGGAGACATTGGTGAAAGTAGCTATGTCAGCATGATATGATATATTATACTCATTTTAATAGACAGAAATCCTGCTTAGTCGTTACATTTGACACATTGTGTTTAACATTTTATACTAATTTTAATAGACAGTGACAAATCCAGAAATTCTCTAACTCCGCTGTGATCTCATTCACAAGTAGCTGAAGATTTTTGCCCGAGTATAGGATTGTGGTGTCGTCGGCAAATAATATAAGTTTAAGTTTAGACGATACATAACATAGATCATTTATGTACAACAGGAACAATATTGGTCCCAATAACGAACCTTGAGGGACTCCACAAGTGATGCTTCTCCACCTTGACCTTTGCTCACCTATTTGTATAAATTGCTGTCATTCAGTTGTCATTCAGTTAAGTAAGATTTCACCCAGTTATATGCAAGACCCCTTATCCCATTTTGTTGTAGTTTCTGTAAAAGCATTTCATGGTCTATAGTATCGAACGCTTTTTGGAGATCAATGAATATACCCACTAGGGGTGGAACGGTACATGTATTCGTATCGAACCAAAACGGTACGGGCGTCACAGTTCGGTGCAAGAATTTGCGTGGAGAATACACGGTATAAAAAAAAAAAAACCTCTTAAATAGCGATAATTTTTGCTCTATTCTCTTTTGGTGTGACTGTGAACGCAGCAATGAACAGGCTGCGATCAAGATTGCAATGCTGGAGTGTGTGTGTGTGGTGTGCGCGCGAGAGAGAGGCACGATGAACAGTGTGTGTGTGTGTGTGTGTGTGTGTGTGTTAGGCTTGCCGCGATAGACGGTGTTGACGGTGTTACCGGTTTTTAGCCGCATCACTGGTGACATCACTTTCCCACCGTGACACCGCGATGTCTTGACTTTTTTAAAGTAGGATATTCGTTTTTGCTATTTGTGTTAATTGTGTTAATAAACACAAGATTTGTACGCATAAACACAAGATTTGTACGCATATCCAAGTGTTTAGGCTATGCCAAAGAACGTATATTGCTATGCGGAGTGTGGAGCGCGCACTGCATGGTAGCTAGGGAGGCTCGGGCGTGAACACTTGCATTTTCCTATCAACATGGAAACAACTTAAAATACATTTCTGGCCATACATAAAATAATAATATATTATTCGCAACTACTTTTATTTGTCTAAACTCAAAATAACAAGACAACGTTGTGCTTTTGTAAAATAAAATAAAACAATCAGGCGCGGTTTCAAGGTCTCCGTGAACTGGAGCGTGAGAACTGAAACAGAATATCTAGCCTAGGCTAAAGCTTGAAATGTCCGCTTTAAAACGAACAAATTCGAATCGAAAGCTAATACCTTCTGATGATGTAGGCTAATCCGAATGAAAGATGCATTTCTCTCTAGAAAGATGCATCCGTTACAGCGGAGATGGAGATATGTTTAACCGACACTGGTTTAGAAAACACTAGTTTATTAATAAACAATTAAAATGCCTCGTTATTTTTTCAGACACATTTATTATTAGCCTATAAATCACCTTTCTGTAGCCTATGCTGTGGTTCCAGAGACATAGGCCTATATTTTTCCCGCAGTGCTGAATGAGAAGAGCCATAGGCTATAGCCTATATGGCTCTTCTCATTCAGCACTGCGGGAAAAATATCATTTCCAGGTTCTAATTTGGCCTTAGAAAACCAGTCAAATCTAAAAAAAATCATATTAATTTGTGAATATTTTAAATGTTTAATAAAGGGGTAAAAGTCGTAAACAAAAATCCGAAAATCCGTTAACATAGGCTATATATATATATTGCGCAGCATTTGGTGTGTACAGTTCTAATTTAAATTTTGGTGTTCAACTTTGCAAATACAACAACCGTTCATTTTTTGTTTTGCAAAATTACGGGTTAAAAAAGGAAAAACGAATGGACACAAAAGTAGGCCTATATGACCGTTTGGACAGAATACGAGACATAGTTTTATTAAATTCATAAAAAAGAAACAATAATTACAGGAATAGCCTACCTAAACCTCAAAGAAATGCCAAAATCAAGACATCGGAGCAGAAATGAGGGAGAAACACCCAGAAACTCCTGGCTATATGCCGTTCGCAGCCCTGCCATTAATTATTGGATAACACACCACGTCTCCTTCCATTATTAATAATAGCCTACTAGTACTAGTGTCTTGTCTAGTGGGGTGGCTGTGATATAGGCTATAAACCTCCGTTGCCATGATTTTTAGAATGACTTTTCGCGAGAGGAAAAAAAGGACGTTTTAGTCGCATAACATCGGTTAGCCTAATGGAAACGCCGTCATTTCGCAATAGTTTTTACTCAGTCTACATGTTCTTGACTGCAAGTCTGTCTTTGTCTCACCTGTCATGTTCTTTGACTCTACTAGACTGCAAGCAATGTTAATAAATGCCAATTTATAGTGTTTTTTAGAGTGCTGTCATTTATATAGGCTAAGGTCCTTTTTGAAGTTTTTATTTTATATTCGTCTCTTATTTATTTGGTTTTATCTTATTTAAACTTTGTGTAATTTATTTAGGCCTATTTTTTCTTATTCGTTAAAAAACGTTTTATGGTTCTTATTTGTTTGGGCCCACAGTTTGCCGATTTTCACTTTTTTCAGTGCATGGGGTTATTTTTATTCATTCGTTATGCTAATAAAAGTTCTGTCTATAAATAAAGTTTTATTATCAGCGAGTTTTTTTTTTTTTTTGGTCCATTCAAGCAATTGACGCTGAATTGCCAATTGACGCTTTTTTCGAAAGTGAAAGTAGCCTAAAAGCGCACGCATTTAAAAGCTATTTAACCCCCCCACCCCGCCCCCACGGTGACACCGGGATTACCGGTGTTGTCACACGTCGATTAACCGGTGGGGAATTTTCCTCACCGCCGCAACCCTAGTGTGTGTGTGTGTGTGTGTGTGCACATGTGCGAGAGAGAGAGAGGCGCGGGGCGCGAATCGCGTGATCGAACAATGTGTGTGTGTTTGTGTGTGTGTGTGTGTGTGTGTGTGTGTGTGTGTGTGTGTGTGTGTGTGTGTGTGTGTGTGTGTGTGTGTGTGTGTGTGTGTGTGTGTGTGTGTGTGTGTGCGCGCGCGCGCATGCGAGAGAGAGATCTCTCGTGCGCGATCGAACAGTGGAAACATAAAAACATACTCCATTTTTTTCATACAGGACATCATTAAAACTGCAAATTGTTTACTTATATTTGTGTACACTCACAATAAAAAACAACATTGTGCTTTTTGCCACAATACAGGTTTACTGTGCGTGTGTCACAGTGACTTCTGCTGCTTGTAAACGGACTCTTTTGAGGAGATGGTGGATTTCCAAATCAAGTACACGTGTTTTATTTAACTGAATACATCACAATAAGCTAAAACGCATGCGCAAGTTACTTTACTTCCTGAACAAGTGCGCACCCGAGTCCGTGTTGCTTTCACATTCATGCGAACCGCGGCACGGTTCAGGAGCAACCGAACTCAGACCACCTCCTCCAGGCAGTCTCGGGTTCGGTACCCCAGTGCGCACCCGGCAGTGTTGTGCCTGAACGCGTTCAATGAACGATAGTTCATGAACTCGTTCATATTTTGGGCGAACGTGAACTGAACGTACTGAATTACTGCCTGATGAACGTTACTGTGAACGCGTTCATTCTGGTGTCTGCAGGGCTGGACTGGCCATCGGGCATTTCGGGCATTTGCCCGGTGGGCCGACGTGCTATTTGGGCCGATCCGTCTCAAACTAAAAAAAAAAAAAAAACTTTTTTTTTTTTTTTTAATGTGACCGACCCATAAAACATCGGCCCATTCGTTTAGTTTTGATTAATTGACGGCGCTGGGATCTTTGTACCGGTGCATTGGACAAAAAAAAAGTCAGTAGGTTTTGTTTTTCTCAGACCGGCCCATGAAACGCATAGATCAGCGGCCCATTGGTTATTTTCTTGATTGACACTGGGCTGGTCCAATCACATCTTGAAACACCTCACCCTTTGGGCTCTGAGCGAGCCGGCAGTATCTGTTTAAATCGTCAGAGCGATGGAGAAGAAACGCAAGAAAAGTGCAGGGAAATAGCGTGAAAAAAGAATCAGGCCCTTCAAGTGGCTGATGAGGAGTGAGGAGGATCAGGAGAGAAATGAGTGAGTGTAGAGGACTGTGGTGAGCAGAACTAGGCTATTTTAACACCTAAAGGCTATGAGTGTAGAACCCATTACATTATTCCCACATCTGCATAGTTGATGATTACGCATTTTACTAGAAATGTAATGAGACGCGTTTGGAAACCATGTTTTCCGCCAAAATAAAAGTTTGATGCAGTTTCTGTCAAAATAAAAGATCACGTGTTTCTCTATAGAAATTAGTACGAACTAATTATGAAAGTTTATTTTATTTTTCAGTGCATTTGTTTTACAATACATGTATATTACTGTCATGGGATTAATATTATAACTATTATTATGTAGTAGTGTAATGTAGACAGACACTATATCATAACTAAAAGAGGTTTGAGTTTTTCTTTGTTCAATTTGCACACTGAATATGGGTTGGAGCTCTTAATTTTTTACTCTAAAAGTGCACCAGATGGCTGAATTTAACATTAAAAAGCACAAAATTTTCTTGCGGGGGGGGGGGGGGGGCATGCCCCCGAACCCCCCTAGAAAGATCAACACCCACAACAGATTTTCCAAAGATCCTGTATGAAACACTTGTATTGCTATGCCAATGCAACTTATACGGTATCTTGTTTTAGGTTTCGTCACTGTGTAGTGTAACCTACTTCAATTGTATTTTACAAGTAGTAGTTATTTCATGTTAAATCTCACTCATTCCTACTCACTCATTATGACATTAGTGGTTTTAAGGGATATGAGATGATAAACATATTCAAGGACGTGCAAAGATTTGTGAAAAAAAAGAAAAAGATTTGTGTTTATGATCTAGTGGGCCGGTCTGGGCCAAAATGCCCGGGCCGATTTTTCGTCCCAGTCCAGCCCTGCGTGTCTGTGAACGCACGCTCTCTCAGTTTAACTTCGTTCAATAGGGTGCCAGATTTCTATAAAGCCTTCCAGGCGAAAACGACTTAATATGTAGCGAAAAAAACACCCAATCTGGCAACATCAGCCACCAGTGTCGCACGCACTGCCGCATGCGTCATCAAAACAAAAAGCAGCATGTAGTCGACAAAGCAGCGAGCGAGGAGGCGTATGATCATTTAAACGAGTTTTATGACAAGGTCGGTGAGGATGGGAAAATTTTACATTTCTGTGCAAACTTTGCCAGTCGATAAAATAATTGCTGTCTGTGGTTGTATATGGGCTGTGGCAATTAAAAAAAAGAAGCTCGCAGCAACATATGGACTATGAACTAGAAAAAAAGAACTATGAACTAGTTCATTTTTTGAAGTATGAACTATGAACTGAACTAGTTCATTTTAAAATGTGTGAACTGAACTTTGAACTAGTTCATGTAGAAAATGAACTTTCCCAACACTGGCACCCGGGTGCCATGACAGCGTTCACATTAGTGATTTTTCATGCGAACCTGTGCCCCGTTCCAAACTAAACTACCAGTGTGAAAATCCCCTAAGGTCGACATATAACTAATAATATTAGGGGGCTTTTACACTGGGCTGGTTTGCTGTTTCTTTGTCTCCCTAATCAAACACACCTGATTCAACTCATTACCCATGTGATTATGAGCTAATGAGTTGAATCAGGTGTGTTTGATTGGAGAGACAAAGAAAACGTGCAGTGTTGAGGGGGCGTCAAGACAGGTTTGGGAACCACTGTGTTAGATTATGCTGAGAATGTAACTATTCTATTATATTGATGATTTATGCTCTTTTTGTGAAGTGAGAAAGAGTTGTTGACTTGTTTTTTTTTTATTTTATTGTAAAATAATCCAAACTTTTTGGATGGAATTGGCAGCATTTATCTTTAATGTTTTAAATATTTAGTAAATTAAAGGATACCATTGTATATCAGTATGAGAACAATGTTAACAAATGTCTTGAATACATGTTTTAATTTATATAGGCCTAATGCTGGTAAAATGTAAAAATAAGGGTCAATTGGATGGAAAACAGTCTGGAGAAAGGGAATTTCACAATTTTTTAATAAAAAATACACTTTGTCGATAATAAAACAGCACAAAATGTGTGTGGAAACTTGGCTTATAACGTCTCTTTAATGACTTTGTTTCAGCTTTCAATAAATCAACAGATTGATTTAAAAATAATAGCGTTATATTTACTTTAAACTTTCACTTTCGATATCCAATGCTTTTACGGACAAGTTTTTCTTTTCAGTTCAATAGAAATGTTTCATATGGTCTTATAAACACAGATATAATGACACGATATTAAATAAAGACTGACTGAACTTACCGTGACATATGATCGTTTATGAGGAGTTTTAACGGTCCGTGTCTTTTTGGTTCTGGCGGAAATGTTTGAATAAGCAGAACGTCATCGAGCGCTGGGCAGCCGCTGAAGGACCCTTAATGTGTCACTCTGTTCAGTGCCTGATCAGAAAACATGCGCATAGCGCATTAAACATTTTCTGTCGCCTTAACAGATTATTTTGTGTAACTATGCACATGTTTGCAAATGTATTAATGATGCATTAAACCATTATTCAAACATAATACTTTATTGTTAGTTATCCCAAAAAACTGAGGGAAAAAATACCTCTTTATAATTTCCTGCAAGTATCTACCAACATTAAAAACTTTAAATCAGTGTTTATTACCCCTTGTGCATCCTTGTGGACATTTTTGGCTTTTTCAGTTGTGTTTTTTTAATCACTTTGCCTGTGTTAATGCTAACTGCATAAAATTTGGCACAGGTGTGTATTTTTATTCGAATTTTACTATTTCACCGACATTTCCTTTTAAAAAATCTATTTTGCACTAGGTACAAAATACTCCCTCTCCGCGCCTTTTGGACAAAATGGCCCCATTGAAAACTGCAATTTTTAATCCCAGGGCCAATTAACTATAAAATTATGCAATCTTTGTTAAGAGGCTTTCATTCTGTTGGCAAGGATTCAAAATTTAAATTTTTACTATTTTTTACCAGATGGTGCCTTTTTTCCAGGTTTGGTCTATAAAGCAAATACTCGTTTTATTCCGGTTTTCTACTTCGGCATATTATAGAGCCAATTGGATAAATTATGCAACGATATTTGTGTGGGTATGTTATGTTGGTATGGATGTCTGAGTGTGTGTGTATGTGTATCATAGAATCTGATTTGTGTGTGTATGTGTGTCTGTAATATTGAGAGAGAAAAACTCAACTGCAAATAACAAATCCAATCACTGTGTGCACCAGTGGAGTTTTGCTCGAACCCAAATGGGAAAATCTGTTACTGCGCCCAAACAAAATCTCACTGAAAGCTAATTTTTTTAGATATCAACCTCAAATTTGGAACACAACTTTAGATTGATGGCTTTGAATTTCTAGCCATTTTAAAGTTCAACCTGTTTCGTAAAATATATATTTTATATAAAATAATGTTCATAAATAATTTTCATAAACTTAAACCTATATAATTTTTTTTGGATTCACTTATTACTTTTGTTTTACTTCAGCAATAATCTGCCAAGGGTCTTCTTTAAAATGATACCAAACTTAAGTGTGCTCCCAAGATAAAAAAAAAAAATTATGACAGTTTTTTGACGTGGACATTTTTGTCCTCTATGTGTAACTTTTTTTAATTGATGCACAAGGGTTAAAGTAATAACTGGACTGACTGTTTAGTAAGAGTGAACGGGCACAAACTAACGCAGGGCTAGTTGTCACACACTTTTAAATACATTCACACATGCCAGCAAGACGAAACTTAGTGTATTTACTAGTTGCCATAGCAACACTATGGTATCAACACTGTATTCGTTCGGTTTACATGACGTCACTGTAGCTTTGCGCCGCCATCTTTATGACCGACGGTCTCAGTAATGCCTGCAATATGTTGTGCAGTTGGCTGCAACAACAGCCGAAAGAGGAACCCCGAGCTGGTGTTTTTACATTTGTACTGTAACGTGCTCATCTACCTAGCGGGACACGAGTTGACATGCGCTGCATCATGTCTCATATTGTGTATAATGTCTCATATTTCTGTGCGCAGAAAAAACTGCGCCAAAATTCTAAAATATTTGGACGATATCACTAACCATTTAAACTAAGTTAATTTTGTGTTTATGAAAAAGTCAATTGTATTTTATTGACAACATTTTAATTTGTTTTTCATATTTTTTTATTAGATCAGATCATTTGGATCTGTCATACGTAGGGTTGCCACCTTCAATACAAAAAAATAAGGGACGCGTGAATGTATTATTTAAAAATATGTGTGTGTGTGTGTGTGTGTGTGTGTGTGTGTGTGTGTGTGTGTGTGTGTGTGTGTGTGTGTGTGTGTGTGTGTAAATCTCTGAAATAATTTTGAAATGTCAGAATCTTTTATGACAATGTCAAAAAAGAATATTTTCAAAACATCTGAAAATGTCCATTTTCAAAACGAGCAATTATGAGCAAAACCCATTAATACAAATACTTTTACTATAAACTGTAGTTATGTAAATAATTGTAATAATCTATTTATACTTATAATGACATAGGTGTAGGCTATAAATAGTTTACATTTACTTGTTTTAACATAACAAAAACAATTAGATAAAACAATCAATATTCCCCCAGGAAGCGATTCATTTAATGATGAAGTCCATGATTTATTAGACGTAAAATTAAAAAGATAATCTTCAGACGAGTGTCATTCATTAGTCGCCTTGCTTAAGTAAATTGTAATTTCCTTGCTTTACCCCAGTCTTAATGCAATTTAGTAATCTCACCATAAATGCATTTAATTAAATAGCCTACTACTATTCTTGTCTACAGTCATCTTTTTTATTTAATTTAAATGCATTTATGATGAAATTACTACATTTTCATGTCAATTGGTGTTCATTTTGACCACAAACTATGCGCTGTCACTTTAATTCAGCATTTGAAGCACAGCAAAAATAGACTCGTTGCGGAAACGGGCATCAGGAGCTATCAACTCTCTGCCAAAAGACTCGCCCTCCTCTCTGATTGGCCCTGAACCTGTGATGGTATTAAACAAACCAATCAAACCAACAATGGCAGCGAGTATTACCCAATCAAGGTAGAACAGGACGAGTCTTCACAGAATGCGGGTGTAATGATTCGCATGGGATGATGCGTTTAAGACAACTCGGAAATATGGGACAAACCGCGTCCGTATTGATTCAAAACGGGACGCGCTGTCTATTCCACAAATACGGACGATTCCGTATTTTAAGGGACGGGTGGCAACCCTAGTCATACGGTCATGTTACAATGTACTCCACCTATGGGGCATGTTGTCACACTCCACTTCCACTGTTTCCGGATTTAAAAATGAATAAATTCACTGTATTAATGAAACAAAACCACACAACTGTACTAGAAATGAGGGAAATTAATGTGGGAAAAAATAAATACTCTACCAAAATACCCAAAGTGGATTTCCACAAAGTGAGAAAGTCAAAAGTGTCCCGCTCTCCCCTTTATTCTCTTCAAAGTCTTGCTTTGCCAGTATGTGATGGTGCATTTTAATTTCACACAGTAGTGCCCGTTCTGTTTGTTTACATGTAGCTTAATAAAGCTACATTCAGAAAACTGAAACAATAAAGTTAGTCATTAAAATATCAAACAAGTTAAAATACTCAAGGCTAAACAATTTCCACCAACCGGATGTAGGAATAAACAGTGAGTCTTTGACATGGAAAACAGATGTGCTGATGTCAGGGAAGTTCTTCAGCGTGTTTCTTTGATGGCTCTGGAAACCCCTAAATAAGCGAACCTCTCTCCGCAGACGGAGCACTGGTAGGGTTTCTCTCCGTATGAACTCGCTCGTGGACCTTCAGCACGTCGGATCGGGCGAATGTCTTATCGCAGTGACAGCACTTGTACGGTCTTTCTCCCGTATGGATCCTCTGGTGCTTCAGTAAGTGTGAGCTCTGGCTGAAGCTCTTCCCGCAGACGCAGCAGTCGTGAGGCTTCTCTCCCGTGTGCAGCTGCTGGTGGACCCGGTAATGCCGCGGTCGGAGAAGCTCTTCCCGCAGGAGCAGCACAGGTACGGTTTTTCTCCGGTGTGAATCCGCTCATGGGATGTCAGATGAGAAAGCTGTCGGAAGCGCTTCTCGCAGTGTTTGCACTGATACGGCTTCTCCTCGGTGTGTGTTCTGTGGTGTGCCTTCAGAGAGCTGGAGTTTGTGAAGGTTTTCCCACACTCGCTGCACTGGTACGGCCTCTCTCCGGTGTGGACGCGCACATGCTTCTTCATATGGGGTTTGTGACGGAAGCTCTTCTCGCAGTGAGGGCACTTGTGCGGCTTTTCCCCCGTGTGGATTCGCTTGTGAGCATCAAGATTCCCTTTGGAGCTGAAACACTTGTCGCACTCGCCACAGTCGAACGGCTTGTCGCTGGTGTGCGTCTTCATGTGAACTTTCAGACTAGAAGGAACGTCAAGTCAAGTCAAGTCAAATATATTTATATAGCGCTTTTCACAATACAGGTTGTATCAAAGCTGCTTTACAGTATCAATCAAAACAACTCAACAATGTTTGTTTATTACTGGACATCCAAAAAGGACATCCAAGTTTGGTAGAGCTGATCAATGGTATGATTGTTTAATTAATTTGAATATCCCCAACTGAGCAAGCCAAAGGCAACAGTGGCAAGGAACCGAAAAACTCCATCAAGTGACCCAATGGTGTCCTAAAACTCCATCAGATCACCCAATGGAGAAAAAAAAAACCTTGGGAGAACCCAGGCTCAGTCGGGGGCCAGTTCTCCTCTGGCGTTTATGAACTAGAGGCCGAATTTACAGTAACTGTAAGATAAAAATTTATATGAATGCCTGGCTAAATAGATGCGTCTTTAGTCTAGTTTTAAACTGGGAGAGCGAGTCTGAGCAACGAACAATATCAGGAAGGCTATTCCAGAGCTTCGGAGCTAGATGTGAAAATGCTCTCCCTCCTTTGGTGGATCTGGATATCCTAGGAATGACCAGAAGCCTCGAATTTAGTGATCTTAAAGAGCGCGATGGATTGTAAGGCGATAGAAGATCCGTTAAATAGACTGGAGCTAAACCATTTAGAGCTTTATAGGTCAAAAGCAATACCTTGTAATTAATACGGAACTTTATAGGTAACCAATGAAGTGATGATAAAACTGGTGTTATATGATCATATTTTCTTGATCTAGTAAGAACTCTAGCGGCTGCATTTTGGACTAACTGTAGCTTGTTTATTGAGGATGCAGGACAACCAGCTAATAAAGCATTACAGTAATCTAGTCTCGAGGTCATGAATGCATGAACTAACTTTTCTGCATCAGAAACAGATAGCATATTACGTAGCTTAGCAATGTTTCTAAGGTGGAAAAAGGCAGTTTTTGTAACATATGAAATATGCTTTTCAAAAGACAGGTTGCAGTCTAATATAACACCCAGGTCTTTTACTGTAGCGGATAAAGTAACAGGACATCCTACTATGTTAAAGTTGTGTTGTGAGAGGTTTTGTAGACGGTTTTTAGAACCGATAAGTATTACCTCTGTCTTATCTGGATTTAATAAAAGAAAGTTACGCGTCATCCAATCTTTTATATCTTTAACACAATCTGTCAATTTGGATAATTTAGCGTATTCATCTGGCCGTGATGAAATATATATTTGAGTGTCATCAGCATAGCAATGGAAACTAATTCCATGTTTCCTTATAATATTACCAAGTGGCAGCATATATATTGAGAATAATAAAGGGCCTAACACAGATCCCTGCGGCACTCCATGGTTTGCCGAAGTCATGATCGATTTTTCTCCATTTAAGTAGACGAAATGGTAGCGATCAGATAAGTATGACCTGAACCAGCTTAATGCTTGTCCTTGAACACCAGTGTAATTTTGTAGTCGATCTAAGAGTATTGTGTGATCTATAGTATCGAACGCAGCACTAAGATCAAGTAAAACTAGTACTGAGATACAGCCTTGGTCCGAAGCTAAAAGTAGATCATTTATGATTCTAACAAGCGCAGTTTCGTGCTATGATGTGGCCTGAATCCAGACTGAAACTTTTCATAGATGTCGTTTTCTTGCAAGAAAGAGCCGAGTTGAGCGGACACAACTTTTTCTAATATTTTTGACATAAATGGAAGATTCGAAATGGGTCTGTAATTTGCTAGGTTATTTGGATCTAATTGTGGTTTCTTAATAAGAGGTTTTATAACTGCCAGCTTGAATGCTCTTGGAACATGACCTAAAGATAAAGACGAATTAATAATATTGAGAAGAGGCTCTTCCACTATAGGTAATACTTCTTTCAGTAGTTTAGTTGGTATAGGATCTAATAAACATGTTGTTGTTTTAGATGAAGTGATAAGTTTATTTAACTCTTTTTGTTCTATGGTTGTAAAGCATTGTAATTGTTCTTGCGGGGTGATAATTGCGGCTGAATTATAAGGCGCGAGCAAAGATTGAACGTTTACGATTTTGATTCTGATGCTTTCAATTTTCTCGGTGAAAAAGTTCATGAAATCATTACTACTGAACTGTAACAAGGTATTTTGTTCAGACGACTTCTGTTTATTTGTTAGTCTAGCCACGGTATTAAATAAAAACCTTGGATTATTTTGGTTGTTTTCTATTAATTTGCTGAGGTGCTCAGCCCTGGCCGTTTTAAGGGCCTTTTTATAACGTGACATACTGTCTTTCCACGCGATTCTAAAGACCTCTAAATTAGTTTTTTTCCATTTACGCTCTAAATTACGGGTTTCTCTCTTTAAAACATACGTAGTATTATTGTACCATGGTGCTATACTTTTTTCTCTGACCTTTTTTAATCGAATGGGTGCAACCATATCCAATGTTCTAGAGAGAATGGTGCTCATAGTGCTAGTTAATTCGTCTAGTTCATCTGTTTGTTTGGGTTCAGGCAGCAGCTGAGACAGATCAGATAAGCTATTTGAGAAATTATCTATGGTGGATGGAAGAATTGTTCTACCTGGTCGATAACGTGGCGCAGCATGACATAATACAGCAGTACGTAGTATGCAAGTTACCATGTAATGGTCAGTGACATCATCACTTAGTGGAATGATATCTATATCGGTTGGATCGGTTCCATATGATATAATTAAATCGAGTGTATGATTAAGACGATGAGTTGGTCCGTGACGTTTTGCTTGACCCCGAAGGAGTTTAATAAATCTGTAAACGCAGCCCCTAACGCATCATTTAAATTATCTACGTGTATGTTAAAATCTCCAACAATTAATGCTTTATCGACGTTGACCAAAAGATCTGATAGAAAGTCAGCAAACTCTTTTAGAAAATCGGCGTAAGGCCCAACGTAAAACAGCTTCGCCCCGCACTGGCTTCGGCCAAGGCGGCGAAACTTCCTTGCTGCTGTTGTAACAATGGAGTCTTCTTCATCCTCTAAGGAAGGAAAGCTGCGGCCGCATCTCTTACAGTCCTTCTGCTCTGTGTGTCTTCTCTCGTGTCTCGCTAAATGTCCCTGTGAGATCAATGTTTTCCCGCAGGTGACGCAGGAGAAACTCTTGGCCGTCAGCTGATCTCTTGATGTTGAGGCCGTTTCAGAAGGTGAAACTTCCCTTCTCATCTGAAGGGAATAAAATGTTAAATATTTAAACTTTAAAATGTAGTGTATCTGTCAGGAATCACATAAATTCTGTATATTTTAGGTAAAAAACTATATATTGTGGCCATGAATTAAGAAATCATTAATATGCTTTAATATGCTCCCTTGTTTTGGTCAATTGTGGACATGTCTAAAACAATGTAAACATGATTACAAAATGGCCATGATTTACTAAAACGAGGGTACGAATTCTTAATTCATGGGTATCGATCGTGATTGATTATTAATCGCAAAGCCTGTAAGTTAATTAAACAAACTCATGCCGGCACATGCCACCTATTTCACCACATTTATAATCTACTTTTATAGTATTATTACAAGTGCTAAATATTTCATGACATAATACAGTAGCACTTTCCAATTCAGTTGCATTTGTTAACATTGGTTAACTAACAATAGTTAACATGAAATAACAATCATAAATATTTGTACAGCATTTATGCATGTTAATTTCAAGATCAAAAATTTTGTTAACATTTTTAACATTAACAAAGGTTAATAAAGGTTGTAAAAATGTTGTTAGTTCATGTTAATTCCTTAAACGAGTCGATGTAAAGTGTTACCAATATTCATTACCATAATGCATGAAAAAATAATCTATTTTATTAAATATAAATTTTTGGCCAAACCATGGAGCCCTACAAATAAGGACAACAAACCTGGAGCTCTTAAAGATCTGTAATAGTGTAAAAGTGGGAAGTTCGGACCATTTTTCTGACTTGGATCTTTGAATCTTGCTCATCAAAATTAACAAATCTTTTTTCGAGTCATTTCGTTCATTTCAGCAGAATGTATTAAAGGGAACCTATTATGGAATATTGAAAATTGCCCTTCATGTAGTGTGTAACATAGATCTAAGTGAACAAAAACATCCTGCAAAGTTTTAAATATGAAAGTTCACCGTATACAAAGTTATTGTCTCTCAAAAGTAAGAGTCGACTCTGAGTCGTTGATATGAATCGTTAGACGAACGATGCTTTTTCTCTATCTAGATGACATCAACTTGACAAGTTATTTGAATAAGACACGCCCACTCATTGCGCTCGCCTCAGACACCAGGGCAAACTTGAAAACATCATGTCGGCGAGACGCTGTTCTGAAGTGCGAATCAAAAGCGAACTTTTTTTTCACTGCCCAGGGACGAGCATGTGAAGAATCAGTGGCTAGAGTTTATATTTACAACTATACCACACAAGTATAGCCACCTTGAGCTGTGTTCGCGTTATTTTAATGAAGTTCCTTTACAAACATACCGGTAAATGCTTTCAAGTGTGGATTCGCGAGCCGGCTGATACTGAAGGAAGGTTCAGTACCAGTTTATTTGGATCAGCTTCCTCCTCCAAATCACAACCTGTAAGTATTATTAATAATTGCGCAGCTTCAAGGTCTCCAATGTCAATTTCTCAAATAAAAACTGGTATTCAAATAAACGCCGGGCTTCTGATAGTGGCCGGGTGCGTGATCAATGCGGACAAATAAAGGCCGGTCTCAAATTAAGGCCCGGGGGAAATTAGTGGGGATAATCTCCTAAATGCCTTTCATTGAAGAGATGTTACAGCTGTCCACTTCATGTGTGTTCTGTGATCTGATCGTGAAAAGACCAGGTATAAATGCCATCCGAAGCGCATTCGAGACAATTTAAATCCGATCGCTCAAACCACTTCTTCAGGAGGAGATCTGAGACGAGATTCCAGACGAAAACTGAACTGCGAAGTGTAAATCAAATGCATCTGATTGTTGAAACCACGTATCTAAATTTTCTCCTCCCAAAAACGCTAAAAAATAAAAGTGTGAGAACGTGTAGGCTTGCTATGTAATGTTATAGCAAGATGTGACAACGCTACTGCAACCAGCATCACGGCAGCTGAACATCTATTCATTAAAGGTGCCCTATAATGTGAAATTGAATTTATGTTGGCATAGTTAAATAACAAGAGTTCAGTTCATGGACATGACATACAGTGAGTTTCAAACACCATTGTTTTCTCCTTCTTATTTAAATCTCGTTTTTAAAAAACACCCTGAAAAACAGGCGAATCTCCACATAATACCGACAGTGACGCAACAGTCGGGGATCACGCCTCCAAAGATTTGCATATCCCACCCCTCAATGACAAGCACTGCACAGCCGAGTCATCAGAGCAAGCGAGGATCAGAGAGAAAATGGCAGATCATGGAAATAAATGCTATGTTCCAGGCTGTGCAGGGGATGTGAGGACTTTTCATACCCTTCCCACAGAAAATAAATGTCAACAGGCGTGGATGATGTTTATATATAATCGGATACCGCAACAGTTTAATTCGAAGTTGTTAGTTTGCTCTGCCCATTTCACCACGGACTTATTTTAGAACCTTGGACAATATCAAGCTTCTCTCAGCGTCTTAAACTGAAGAAGGGGGTAATTCCAACTATATTCCCGCAACCGGTAAGTAGTGATTTTATTAACGATAATTTACACTGTGTTAGACCCAGCGCAAGATCCTAGTACAGTAATAGCAAACTCCAAGTAACGAGCATAGCTGCTACATAACTAACGTTAAATAGGCTAATTCTCAGTGAATAAACTATACAGAAAGCGATCAAAGAACAATCCACACAGCGCGAGTTTATCACTGCACAACGAAGCTCTTACTGTATGTCATCATTTGCATTAGTGAAAGCATGAGAGAGAGAAACTGCGTTGTCTCGCGATCAACAAACTGTCATCTGCTTTTGCTCAATGCTCATCACAGCAACATTTTATGTGATGGGAATAGATCTAAATACTTTAAAAACATCTCACGATTCGTTAATCTCGATAGCTGTAATAGTTAAAACGTATTTAACAGCAGTAGTGAAAGTATTCGAGAGAGTTTCACGTGTCTCATTTCATATGCAAGCAGGTCAGCCAATCACAGCAGTGGCCTGTTCTCACAGCAGACACGCCCCTTCAAACAGAGTGTTCAAATCAGAGACTAAAATCAGGCTAGGAAAAATGCCTTTTATTTCTAAAGTATGACTATTTTTGATCTAAAAAACATACTAACATTATAAGGGCAACCCAGAAAACATTATTAAATAATTAAAAAAACCATTATAGGGCACCTTTAAGCCAACGTCGTGCAAACTATTGCAAATTAAAGTGAAAGTAAGTCGCAGACAATACTCCTCATCATTAAAAGTAAAGAAACAAAATGATCTTACCAGGACTGTTGCCGCTCTCTCTTATTGCGGTCTTTTCATATTGAAATTAGCTGATCTATCAAATGCAGCTGATATCTTTTGCTTTCAGTGACGTGAACTCCATTAAATCTGCATATAGCGTGGGAAATGAAGATTTATATCCGTTTTGCGAAAACGCATTTGTGAGCAGATTTAAGTAGAATTGTTTTGATAAATCAGATAGCTTTCTGATCTGAGAAAACACATGAAGTGGCCAGGTTTAAACATCCCCTATTATGCATTCAAGTTCATCGTAACGTACAGCCAATAGATGGTAGTAGACAATCCATGTAACGCAGATATAATTTAGTGCTGTTATAGTGTAACGGTCTTTTCAACAACATTATTGAAAACGAAATTGTCTTGAGGAGCATGGAACCCAGACGGAAATTTGATTTTGATTTTTTTTTTAAATAAAGGCCTGCCTCTGATAAAAGCCTGCTTCAAATAAAAGCCTGTTACCTTCTGCAGTTTAGGTAAACAAAGGCCCCGGCTTTATTTGAGGAATTACGGTATGTGAAATGTTTGTCGCTGTTATTGGAGTTGTCATAAAGAATAGAGCGTATTGTAATACTGCAGTGCTTTATCAATATGTTTATGCGTTGGGCTAACGCAAACAATAACTGACTGGGTCATCTGACCAATCACCACAGTTTAGCGTCACGTAAAGGCGGGGTTTGGACAAATGAGTCGTTGAACAAATCATTAGGGAGTCGGTGAGCAAATCAGGTAAAAATAAATGCATATTATAAGACAACAAAAGTGTTTTTTGTCATTGCATGAATGTAAAACTGTTGTTTTTTAAATGCATAATAGGTGCCCTTTAAAATGTTACATGTTAATAGCCAAATTCCCCAAACACATCAAATGTTGATCGCATTTTGAATAAGATAAAAATTGCAAAGCAAGGAAAAGGCCAAATTCTGAGAAACAGAAATGATTAATTCATTTATCGGGGTCTTACCTCACCTCCCGATCTGAGTCGTTCGTTCACACCCTCATAAACTGAGCTTTGCAGCCTGTAGTACCGGATACAGAATTGATTAGTTCACGCTTAGTGTCTATTGACTTCAGGTTTGAGTCGTTCGTTCATCACGTGACACATAGACTGATGCTATGCAGTCGTTCACGTTTCGAGTCTTCGGGTTCGAGTCGTTCAGTTTTATGTCACGTAACTGCATGTTCTTATTAGGCTATATATGGGTATATATCTTTATCAAAGTGATTTTCCCCATCATAGATAAAGTTTAAAGCATTACCAACTCTTTAGTACCACATTCATAAGGAAAAGAAGTTGAACCATCATGACAGAAATTCAAAAAATTATAAATTGTAAGAAATAAAAAAGCTATAATTTGAGAGCAAAAACACAGCGTGTAACTGTTTAAAAAACTGACTACGCGCTTGTTTATGAGAAAGTTTGGGAATTATTAACTAATTTCTGTGTCCAGCACCGTCACATCACGTCACGTGTCAAAAGAACGAAAGACTCAGAAGACTCGAGAGATGAACTAATCATTTCTCTTTCGGTGCCGACAGCACAGCCTCTATGGGACTGACGGGAAGAACGAAGAACTCGGACCCGAAGACTCGAGAGATGAACTAATCATACGGTTTCCAGTACAGAACCCATAGGATGTTGCGCATACACGGTCAACACAAAACTACCGAATCACTCACTGAGACAACTGGGTAGTCCGAGTCATATTAAAGAGTCGTTAAAAATTAACAAATCGTTCATGACTGACCCATCACTAATGCAGAGGTTCTGCTCGTCTAATGAAGGACATTCGAGTTTCAGGAAAAACAACAAAAGATAGAAAGAAAGAAGAAACACCTGCAGGAGGAAACTCATCATCCCCATCTTTCTCTTCATCATTCTCATTATTCTGATCTTCATCCTCTTCATTCCCTTCATCCTCATTATTTTGATCCTCCTCATAGCTCTGTTGTTGTTCCTCTGCTGTGGTTTCTTCTCCTCGTCTCTCTATCAGGTTCCTGCAGTCCTCCAGTTTGACGGAGCACATCTTCATCTGCTGTTCTCCAGCGTTACAGTCAGAGGTTTGATCAGCGGATCCATGATCCTGAGCGTCAGTATAACACAGTAAAGTGAGGCTGAGCTCTGAGTCCTGTGTGTCTCTGGATCTCCAGACTGAATCCTGAGCTTCTGTCCCATCAGTCACACACACTGAAACCTTCTCCAGATCCTGACAAACACATCATAGATCAACACAAATGAACAACAGTCACACACACTGAAACCTTCTCCAGATCCTGACAAACACATCATAGATCAACACAAATAAACAACAACCTGTTGATATTAGCCTCATTACTCAGCAGTTATCTCTAGTGGGTATATTGGTGGTTTGTTTGCATATTTTTGCTGTTAATTTGAGATGTGCATAAGAAGTGAGAAGCTAACACAACTGTGGTTTGATTGAGCTGAATGATGAAATGATGAGCTGCTCAAACCTCTCTGTTGGGTTTGTCTCCTCTTTCTCTCAGCTTTTCCTCCAGTGACGCCACCTCTTTCTTCAGCTGACAGATTTCAGTGATGAAATCCTCAATATCCAGCATGGACAGATCCGTTCCTACTGATTTACAGCAGATCACATCCATCTGCACTCTCGTGGTCAACATCTGAAGACAAACACAACTTCATTATTACAGGACGCATTTATAATACACTGATCAAACTCAAAATGAGAGCAAAAATGATCTGATAATAAATAAACTTAACTTTCTATTCTATAAAGAATCGTGAAAAATAAAATGCATCACAAAAATATGAACTGTTTTCAACATTGATAATAAAAATTCTATAAATTATTCATAAACATCAGATCATCATATTATAGTGATTTCTGAAGGATCATGTGACACTGAAGACTGGAGTAATGATGCTGAAAATCAGCTTTGATTACAGGAATAAATTACACTTTACAGCTGATTTACATTGGAATAATATTTCACTGTTTTACTGTATTTTTAATCAAATAAATGCAGCCTTGGTGAGCAGAAGAGACTCTTTCAGAAACATTAACAAATCTTAATCATACCACACTTTTGACCTACAGTGGGACATAGCAAGTTTAAAGACACTAGAGAAGAACACTATCTAGAGTAACAAAAAAGTAATCTTCCACAATGTATGCATGTAAAATGTATCATATTTAATTACCGTCAGCAATAATTTACACCTTAATACAGCAGTGAAACAAAAGCAATTCATGAAACAGGAAAAAGTAACAAAAAGGATTAAAGGAAACAGCAGAGTGTAAAAAGACAGCAGATTGTGTGTGTGTGACTATAAAAGACAAGTGGAGTTAATGTCTGAGATCAAGGTCCTGCTTCTGTCTTTTATCCCAGGGCTAATCTCAGGCGAGCCAGTCCAGTCGGCAGGCGTCCGTCTCCAGTGTGGGTTTAGCCGACGGACACGAGGGATCGGGAGCATCCCGGGTCGAGTCCGAGCCGTTGGACACCGGAGCGACCGGAGAGTCCATAACGAAACCCTGTTGTTCGGAAGCGCTTGATTTGAGTGGGAAAATCCCACAGGCTTTGAACCCCGCCGTGATGTTGTCCGCAGTGGCGGCCTGTGGCAGCGCCGTCGCCACGATTCCCGGAATATGATGGATCGTGACGCTCCTGCCCGGGCTTCCCAGCATCCAGCTGTCGATGGCCGCGTTGATGCATTTCTGGAACGGGCCGCAAACCGAGCGTTCCAGGTGCGGCGGGAAGGACAGCGCGACCACGCCGTTGGCTTTGGCGAAGTTGAGGCCGTCGATGGACAGGTGCGACACGTGGACGTCCAGGAGCAGGAGGCAGGGTTTCTCCGGGGAACATCCGGTCTGTCGCACCAAATGCTGCAAGAAGTGGAGGAACTGCTCCTCCCGCATCCATCCGCTGATGTGCGCGCCGCCGGAGCTGCCCGTGGGCGCGCCTGTGAGGAAGTGCTCCCGGAACTGCACCCGAGGGAAGACGAAGTAGGGCGGGATGACGGCGCCACTGGCCGAGACGGTGCCGGCGACGCTCACGAGGGGCCCGCGGTCGAGAGACGTCACGGATGATCCCGGCTGCCTCCTGGCCACGACTCGATCCGGCCTCTGAGCCGTCGTGATCCCCGTTTCATCCATGACCCAGATGTCCTCGGGCTTGAAAGAGTGGCGCTCCATCAGCGCCTTCAGCTTCACGTAAAACATCTCTTTGTTAAAGACGCTCGCCAGACTCGCCGGCTCCGGCGTCCTGACGGACAACAGCGGGTGTCGCTTTATAAACGCGGCGAACCAGTCGGCGCTGGCCTGTTTGTTCTCCCGCCACGACGGAGGCATTTGCAGCTGCTGGCCTTTAGCGAGCTGGTACGAGAGTTTCCGGATGGCCTTCGGCGGGAGCGTGTGATACACGTCGGACGCCATTAAGACGTAGGAGACCAGCTCCGCCTCCAGCCCCGCGCTGAAGACCTGTCTGGCTCCGATGAAGCCCACGCTGCAGCTGGGGTGCTCCGCGCCTCCCTCCACCTCCTCCCGGGGGATTTTGGTGCAGTAGCGGGCGAGCGTGCGGTAGTTGATCCCGAACTCCTCCGCGGCTCCTCGGATGGTCTTCTTGAACACCAGCACCTGCCGGACGGCCTTCAGCATGGTCTCCGGCGCCGTACTCGCCCGGTTCGTCTTCCTTTTATACGTTCTCACCATGATCGTGTCTGAAAAGGAACAAATGACTCATTTTTCATAAACATTATTAACAAATAAAAAAATTAAATATACTGGACTTTAAAAAAAAAACTATTTCATAATACGTAATTCCTTACAGAGTGACATTGGCACATTACCCGAGTCAGATATAGGGCTGTGCTATTAACCGTAATTGATTTTTGATTTCGGCTTCCAACGATTATGAAAACAAGATAATCGAGGTAAAGCGATACTATTCCTTCACAGCATTCCTAAGGCAAACTTAACATTCAAATCAGCCGAAATGAGTGTTGTAAAATGCAGTCTACTGATGCTAAACTGTGGGACATGTTTGATATTAAACAGTGTTATTAAAAGAGCATTTAGCCGCAAAAGATATTGTTCCCCAGGCGCTCAGAGTGGGAGAGAACATGGGCGTCGGATACGGGCTATTCAAGAAAACAGTGAGTTATGTCTTGTCAGTATACTGGATCTGTGCATTAGCTCTTAAAGGGACAGCAGCCTAATAAACCTGCTGCCGTCCGTCATTAATGATAACTACACAACAAATGACAAAGGAACATCACTGATCTTGACTGAATAACTTAGGTAGCTTTAAGGACTAATCTATATTTAATGTGTACAGTAAGACTATGCAGTGTTGTTTTACATTTGATTACATTTTTTGTAGTAGACTTTCCTATCTGAATACCACTGTTAGCACATCTTCCTGAAAAACCTTAATTTGTATTTTCATTCTCTTGAACTTATATGTAATTAGTTGCTTTGTTCTTATTGTCTGGCTGACTTGTCTTGTGCAAATTAAGCACTTTTTGTTACATTAGTTAACCTAGAATTAGTTTTTGCTGAAGTATCGATAATTGTGACATTTCACTGATATTTAATATAGTGAAATAAGACTTCGATCACATCGCCCACCAATTGTTGAATAATTGTGATTACAATACTGACCAAAAATAATCGTTGTTATGATTTGTGCCATAATCGAGCAGCCCTACTAATCATCGCAGTGCTGTTTCTTCTGTGCATCACAGCGCAGATGTCTGACCTTAGTGTGAGCAGCCTCTCTGTGTCCGTCAGTCTTCAGCTGGTCTTCAGAGTCGTCACGTGACCCCGGTCCTGCCGCCACTTAACAGACACAACGAAAACCAGTTCAACCCAGTCCGCACAGGACTTAACCTGCCACCTAACTAGTGCTAACTATGCTAGTCCAAAGCAGGGATAAAGACAAGTACAATCATGTCTTACAAAACATTCGCATGATAACATATTCAAATGCAAAGAGATGCCAAATATTAGTGAATTTAACTTACAAGTTAAATCCCAGTTTAAATTTTTTTTGTGAAAACAGTGATTTGCAATGTTTCTAAAATGTAAGAACATTCTTTAAAAAGGTTACATTAATAATGTTAACACAATATTCCCATAACCTTATTTTTACTCACATATAACATTCTTTGAACATGTATTTGTACTATTCTAAGCACATTAACGTTCAGCAAATATCAACAACAACAATTTTCTGTCTAAATTATGAGAACGTTCATCAACTACTAATAACATAAGAGTTCTCTCAACCTTATGAGAAAGTTTTCAAGTAAAAACATCATACAGACGTTGTTCTGAGAATGTTTTCTCTTGAAAAAATATAAATAATGTTGTAAGAACGTTGTTATTTTTAGAACATTTTATCTTAACATAACATTTACAGAACGTTGTTGGAAACGTTCCGATGGGGTTGTCACGTGACTTTTTAGGGGGCGGGAATACCCTCACCATAAGAAACAAAGTTCAAACTTTCTGTTAAAATGTACATTCGTTACATAAATGACTCTTGTCCTAATGTATGTCAGTGTGTTATAAGTCCACTTATTACCCAACACGTGAAACTGTACAAACATTAACAGATTAAATCACCGCACACACAAATACAAAACCGCATTCATTTGGACTAAAGTTAATTTTGCCTTAATCGTCATATCTGTCTGTGACAACTAGCCCAAAACTCTTCTACAGTATTGCCTCATTCATTTAACACATTTATGTTCAGTCTCTCGATTTAATAAGTTATGTGTGTGAGAAATTAAACAGACTTCTGCTCGTTTCTCCTGAAACTGTGAATGAAACAGTCCGGTACATTAAACAGCGAGATGCTGCATGAGATGCGAGCGTTTCGTTTGCGGTCATTAAAGCACTAAAGTGGTAAAAACATCAATCATATTAGAAGATAATAAACAGAGTAATAGAGTAAACACGCACCAGCGGAGCGATGCAGCTGCGAGGACTCGAGCTTCCGCGGGGATCATGCGGTCACAGCGCCCTCTGCTGCCCTGGAGGAATCCATATTCACCGTGTATTCCCTGATTCACTGATCTCAATCCAGTGTCTAATCCAGTCCCTTCAGACTTCCAAAGTCTGCATCTCCATCGGGACAAAGGCATTCTGCATAATACATATCTCCAGTTTATTTCCAAACGGATACACCAGACAAATTACACAGTTTTTGGCAATACAATGGCTGTGGATTGTGGAAGGAGACCGCTATGCAAATTTAGGGAGCGTCTCTAAAGTTGCATTCGACATTGGTTTAAAACGTTTCTAACTTCAGTTTGAGGGAGCATTTAATATATTATAAAGAGAATGACTTATTTTCACTGCTGTATGGGCTCATACAAAATATATAGCTCAATAGCATTTGAAGAGAATGACTTACATCATAGAAACAACTGAAAAGTGTTCATGTAGATCCATTTTGATTTTTAATATTGATTCAAATAAACTGTAAAATCATGTGTAAACATTGACAGCAATTTAGGCAAAGAAAAATTTGCACTCAATCACCAAAAAAGTCAACAAGGCAACTCACTATACTTGTTTTGACCATGGAATAAAAAAATAAAAAAGCTAGACATTTTATATATTGAGACATTTTATCTCACAATTCTGACTTTTTTTGTGATATAAACTCAAATTCTGGACTTTTTTTCTCGCAAATCTGGACTTACAGTAATTGCACGTTTAATCTCGTCAAAGATTATAACTTGCAATTGTAACTTTATATAAACAAAGAAGAAAAAGTCATACATATAAGCTCAATAGCATTTGAAGAGAATGACTTACATTCATAAAAACAACTGAAAAGTGTTCATGTAGTGTACATGACTCCATTTTGATTTTTAATATTGATTCAAATAAACTGTAAAATCATGTGTAAACATTGACAGCAATTTGGAAACTTTGCACTCAATCACCAAAAAAGTCAACAAGGCAACTCACTATACTTGTTTTGACCATGGAATAAAAAAATAAAAAAGCTAATTGAGACATTTTATCTCCAAATCTGACTTTTTTTTGTGATATAAACTCACAATTCTGACTTTTTTTCTGGAAATTCTGACTTTAACAGGTAATTGCACGTTTATATCTCGCAAATGACATTATAACTTGCAATTGTGACTTTATATAACACAAAAGAAAAAGTCAGGATTGTTAGATAAAAAAGTTGCAATTACCTTTTAACATTTTTTTATTCCGTGGCTGAGACAAGCTTCCATTTTTCCATATTCTCTGGTGGCCGCAGATGACAGATATAAAACACAAGAAAACAAATAAACATGTTTGATATATTAAAACAGTTGTGTATCATATCATCAGTTATTTTAATTATTTCATTAAGAAAACATCACATTTTTTGAAGAAAACCAATTATTCCAACACGGGTAATTTTGATCTAGTTTTTTGGTTCGTGCATTCTAGGATTAAATATAAAAAAATCTCGCAGTGTGTCATCGTAGGCTACCTGACACCTACATGAACACTTGCAGTGGGTTTGGGACTGTAATTCATTCTCTTCAAATGTTATTGAAGTTAGAAACGTGTAACCAATGTCATATGTAACTTATAGATGCTTAATAGATTTGAGAATATCGAAAGTCCAATGTCAACCCAGCTTTATTGACGATAATCGCGCACTCTAGCCCACATAACCAGGTAAGGAAATACTGAGGCTGCTGCCCTGAACATGATTATGATGATGACGATCATAAACATCACACATGATGCAGATATCTGTGATCTTCACTGAACTCATATTCCCTTTCACTGGCTTAGTGTGGGTCATGTTGCTCTGGGATGCTTTAGGTTTGAATCCCGATCCGGACCTCATCCCTCTTATTGTTTATCTCCCACCGGTGATGATATCAATTAAAATGGGAAAAATAATAAAAGTATCTTGTATTAAAATAAGCTGACGTGCAGATTTGTGAAATATGTTTAGCCATATCTCACTCATCTGCATTTCACTGCTGTATATGTGTGTAAAAGTCAAGCAATCGGCCTCTTATCAGAGATCATTAGTGTCGCTCCCTCCATATCTCAAGAGAAACATTCCCACCGTTGATGGAATATCTCATTATTAGGGATGTAACAATATATTGTGTCATATCGCAATACAAAGATTCAGCAATATGTATCGTGGATAGGCAATATTTATTGTGTAGGCTATAGTTCACCCAAAATGTCTACTGTGGGGATAAATTGTTTAGGTTTACAGAGTTTAGTGTCAAAACTACATTAAACTACTATTAAAATGTAGAATATGGAGTATAATAATGCAATGGGGGAATATTTGTGGGTCCTGATAATGCCAAATGTCTGATGTTACCAGTAAAAAGTGGCCTACATTATTTTAAATATATCTAGTCAGTGAAAGAGTGCAAGCATATTCATCTAAAATAATTCTGTATTTTCAGAATCATGAATATTGTTTCTCTATTGTCCTGTGCACGCACCTGTGGTTTCCAGCACCGAGTCCAAGCCTATTCATTTGTTAACCTTCTACCATATGTCTTATAATACTGCATCGTGAGATGAGCGTATAGTTACACCCCTCTCCATTATAATAATAATAAAAAACATCAACATAATACTTTGATACCTTTCACTTTATACAACAAATAAATATAAATAAAATCATATTTTGTATATTTTGTTTATTAAAGGTGCTCTATGTAGCTTTTCTTCTAAAATGAATCCTTTTTTTACTGCCTGTGTGTGAAGGGGTTGTTATCACACATTACAATGATCCACTTGTCGAGTTTTGCTATTACCTCTGAAGGGCAATATTTATATTTATATGTGACGCTCCGGGTCGGATTTACCGCGAAATCCATCGGATGTGACGTGCATGCGCGCTCCTGAGCCTCTCTCCTTGTTTACAGTCTATGCGACCGACGGCACTGCAGCGACATGAGTCTGATAACACCACACAACACACACTCCAGCACAACACACACTCCAACACAACACACACTCCAACACAACACACACTCCAGCACAACACACACTCCAACACACACTCCAGCACAACACACACTCCAGCACAACACACACTCCAGCACAACACACACTCCAACACAACACACACTCCAACACAACACAGACTCCAACACACACTCCAGCACAACACACACTCCAGCACAACACACACTCCAGCACAACACACACTCCAACACAACACACACTCCAGCACAACACACACTCCAGCACAACACACACTCCAACACACACTCCAGCACAACACACACTCCAGCACAACACACACTCCAGCACAACACACACTCCAGCACAACACACACTCCAGCACAACACACACTCCAACACAACACACACTCCAGCACAACACAGACTCCAACACACACTCCAGCACAACACACACTCCAGCACAACACACACTCCAGCACAACACACACTCCAACACAACACACACTCCAGCACAACACACACTCCAGCACAACACACACTCCAGCACAACACACACTCCAACACAACACACACTCCAGCACAACACACACTCCAACACACACTCCAGCACAACACCACTCCAGCACAACACACACTCCAGCACAACACACACTCCAACACAACACACACTCCAACACAACACAGACTCCAACACACACTCCAGCACAACACACACTCCAGCACAACACACACTCCAGCACAACACACACTCCAGCACAACACACACTCCAGCACAACACACATCTCACCACACACACAGCCAACACACTCCAGCACAACACACACTCCAGCAACACACACTCCACACAACACACACTCCAGCACAACACACAACACCCACACAACCCAACCTCACAACCCACCACACATCAACACATCCGCACAACACACTCCAGCACACAAATCACAACAAATCCAGCACACACATCCAACACACACTCACACACACTCACACCCTCCAACACACCACCACACTCAACACACACACTCCCACACCACACTCCACACCCATCCAAAACATCGCACACCAACCACAAACACACTCCACACACACTAACAACACTCCGCACACCCACCAACACAACTCACACACACTCACACACACACACTCACAACAACACTCACACAACACCTCCAACAAACAACTCACACACACACACTCCACACAACCACACCCACACACACACACACACTCCACACACACACCTCCAACACAACTCCACACCACAACACACACTCCACACAACACACACTCCAGCACACACCAACCACACCAACACACACTCCAGCACAACACACACTCACACAACACACACACTCCAGCACACACACATCCACACAACACACACTCCAACACAAACACACCACTCCACACAACACACACTCCAGCACAACACACCTCCACACAACACACACTCCAGCACACACTCCAGCACACACACACACTCCAGCACAACACACCTCAGCACAACACACACTCCACCAACCACACACTCCACACAACACACACTCCACACACACTCCACACAACACACACCAACACACACTCCACACACAACACACACTCCAAACACACACACAACTCCAGCACAATCACACACCACTCCAGCACAACACACACTCCAGCACAACACAACACACACTCCAAACACACACACTCCAGCACAACCACACTCCAGCACAACACACACTCACAACACAACACACACTCCACACAACACTCCAGCACACACACCAGCACACACACACCACACAACACACACTCCAGCACAACACACACACTCCAGCACAACACACACTCAGCACAAACTCCACACACACCCAGCACAACACACACCACACACACACTCCAGCACACACACCACTCCAGCACAACACACACTCCAGCACAACACACACCCTACACACACACTCACACACAACTCCAGCACAAACACACACTCCAGCACAACACCATCCAGCACAACACCACCCAGCACAACACCACACACCACACACACACACACTCCACAACACACACTCCACACAACACAACACAACTCCAACACAACACAACACTCCAGCACAACACACTCCAACACCACAACACAACTCCAGCACACACTCCAGCACACACTCCAGCACAACCCACAGCACACACACACTCCAGCACAACACACACTCCAGCCAACACACACTCCAACACAACACCATCCAGCACAACACACACTCCAGCACAACACACACTCCAGCACAACACACACTCCCAACACAACCACACACTCCAGCACAACACACACTCCAGCAACACACACTCCAGCACAACACACACTCCAACACAACACACACCCACACAACACACACTCCACACAACACACTCCACCAACACAACACACAACTCCAGCACACACTCCAGCACACACTCCAGCACACACTCCAGCACAACACACCCAGCACAACACACACTCCAGCACAACACACACTCCACACACACAAACTCCAGCACACACTCCAGCACAACACACACTCCAGCACAACCACACTCCAGCACAACACACACTCCAGCACAAACACACACTCAACACAACACACACTCCAGCACACACACACTCCAGCACAACACACACTCCAGCACAACACACACTCCAGCACAACACACCACACTCCAGCACAACACACACTCCAGCACAACACCACTCCAACCAACACACATCCACACAAACACACCCACACAACACACACTCCAACACAACACACCCAGCACAACACACACTCCACACACACACACTCCAGCACAACCACACACTCCAGCACAACACACACCCAGCACAACACACACTCCACACAAACAACTCCAGCACAACACAGACTCACACAACACACACTCCAGCACAAACACACTACACAAAAACCACTCCAGCACAACACACACTCCAACACAACACACACTCCGCAAACCACACTCAGCACAACACACACTCCAGCACAACACACACTCCAACACAACACCACTCCAGCACAACACCACTCCACACAACACACACACTCCAACACAACACACACTCCAGCACAACACAAACTCCAGCACAACACATCCACACACACACACACACACTCCAGCACAACACACACTCCAGCACAAACACACACTCCAACAACACACTCCAGCACAACACACACTCCACAACACAACACAGACTCAACCACAACAACACACTCCAGCACAACACACAACTCCAGCACAACACACACTCCAACACAACACAACACTCCAACACAACACACACTCCAGCACAACACACACACTCCAGCACAACACACACTCCAAACACAACACACACTCCAACACAACAACACACACTCCAGCACAACACCAAACTCCAGCACAAACACACACTCCAACACAACACACACTCCAGCACAACAACACACTCCAGCACAAACACACACTCCAGCACAACACACACTCCAGCACAACACACACTCCAGCACAACACACACTCCACAAACACAACTCCACACAACACACACTCCAGCACAACACACACTCCACACACACACACTCCAGCACAACACACACTCCACACAACACACACTCCAACACACACAACAACACCACACAACACACACTCAACACAACCCCACACACCAGCAACACACACTCACACAACACACACTCCAGCACAACACACACTCCAACACAACACACACACACTCCAGCACAACACAACTCCAGCACAACACCATAACCACACTCCACACACACTCCCAGCACAACACACACCCACAACACACTCCACACAACACCAACTCCACACAACACACACTCCACACCAACACACACTCCAGCACAACACACACTCACACAACACCTCCAACACAACAACACACACTCAGCACAACACACACAACAACACACATCCGCACAACACACACTCCAGCACAACACACACTCCAGCACAACACACACCTCACAAACACACACTCCACACAACAACACTCCAACACACACACTCCCACAACACACACAAATACCAACACAAAACTCCAAGCACAACACACTCCAACACACACTCCAGCACAACACAACTCCACACAACACACACCACAAACCACACTCCACACTCAGACACACACATCCACACAACAACACACTCAGACACACACACTCCAACACAACACACACTCCCAACACAATCAGCCAACTCAGACAACACACACTCCAACAACACACATCAACAAACACATCAACAAACATCCAGCACAACACAACACAACAACAACCACACTCCAGACAACAAAATCACACAACACCCAACACAATACACAACAACCACTCCAGCAACAAAACAACACTCAAACAACCCACACAAAACACTCCAGCACAACACACATCCACAACACACACTCAACACAACATCACACAACACAACTCCAGCACAACACACACTCCAACCAACACACACTCCACACACACTCCAGACAACAACCACACCATCAGACATCCAGCACACACACACTCCAGCACAAACACACTCCAGCACAACACACACTCCAGACAACATCATCCAACACAACACACACTCACACATCAGACAACACACTCCAGACAACACACACTCAACACAACACCATCCAGCACAGCACACATCAACACAACTCCAGACACACCATCAACACAACACCACTCCAACACACACACTCCAACACAACACACTCCAGCACAGCACACACTCCAACACAAACTCCAGCAAACACAAACTCCAGCACAACACACACTCCAGCACAGCACACACTCAACACAAAGTCCACAAAAATATAAAAATAAACAAAGTTTTATCAGCTGAAGCTCGTCAGGGCAAACGTGATTCTAATCGACTCGGGACAAAAACACGGATCAACATCGGCAGAGCTTTTGAATTATGGAGAGACCTCCGCTTTGTTTTAGGTATAAAATGAAACCAATGAAATCAAACCGATGCAACGGCTATTTATATTCTGATAAATTACAAGTTTTCAGATATGATGAAATTAATATTAGTAAACTCTAATGAAATAGCAAGGTAAACTACATGAGTTATGAAATGCATACAAAAGATATCAAAAAGTAGTTGCTTTAGGATGTATACTTGTGTTATGTTCTAGATCTACTGTCTACCGTTACTCATCCCACTACTAGCATTGTTTATAATAAACATTTCCAGACACGTTCAGTACAGTAATGCTACTTCCTACTGTCTTACTGATATACTGACATTGTTCAGTCTAGTTCACCGTTTTCGTTATCATATTATACATTCACTTATGTTGACATTGCTGATTGTGAAAGATACACGAATAGTGAAATGCCTTATGCTACATAACATCACATGTCGGCTAAATGCAGTGTAACGTTATCATGGTGGAGCATTAGTTCAACGTCAAGCTGATAAAAAGTAGCCTATTATTGTAAAGTTGCAGTGGGAGTTTACATGAGTTTCCAGCATGTTGTGTGATGCTTTCTCCGTTGCGTTGAAAGTCTCCGTGTGGCCGGTAGTGAATGCTCGCTCTTGAGATCAACCACGCACACGAGCACGAGCGCTCTTGTTGCAATCTGAAACATCACCGCTAGAGGCCGCTTAAAAATACATAGAGCACCTTTAAGTATAATCGGTAACACTTTATATTACAACCCGCAAACAACTTCGTAAGTAAACCGAAATTACGGTGTACGTTTCTGTAATTTTAGTGTACCTCCGTGTAGGTATAAGGGAACAATATATTACAGTATGTTTTGGGTAATAAAGGGGTACAACCAAATTAAATGTTTAATTTACAACCCACAGATGTCAAAATTACCCTGTAACTACATTGCACAAGAACATATTTTGCCAGAAATGTGATTAAAACTTTTATATACAACAGACGTACAATTTTTGCCTGGAATATATTAACAGAATAGGTACCTGCTTTTATGTGATAAAAACATATTGTTCCCTTATACCTACACGGAAGTACACTATTATTACAGAAACCAACACCGTAATTTCGGTTTACTTGTGGGTCGTTATATAAAGTGTTACCTAATAATCTTTGGAACAGTAGATACATGTAAATACAGTAGTCAACATTTGAAGTGGATCAAAACCTTTCATCAAAGTTATACATGAATTTGAACAATACCCGTTCTTGTCTTAGACAATTTTGATGAAAGGTTTTGATCCACTTCAAATGTTGACTACTGTATATTTAGTGTAAGTGTCTGGGAAATCTGATTGAAAACCGTGATTATTTTGCTCAAACTGCAGCTGTTGCAGGAATGGCTTCCCCTGTGCCGTCAGACAGGTTTAATAGTTGTGACCTGTTTCCCACAATCCGCATGCCCAGACCTGCCTCGGGAACGACAGCAGTGCAAGCCGAGAGCTGCAAAACACAACCAGTCCTCCTTTATTCTCGGATTAAGTGGGAAACAAAAGAGCAGCTTGAAATGTGGGGAAGGTATACCTGTTACACAATCATATGCAGTTTCGTGAGAAAAACCACCCGTGTTTTGGTGAAATCACTGAAACTTCCTAGAAAACTAAAATTAGACACTACTTTGAACAAAAGAGTCTCAACCAGCCTGAAAACACGCTGAATATGCCACATTCTGGTTCATGCACATGGCACACTTCAGGTTAAAGAGATGAAATAAACATTTCCTCCTAGCTGTTAAGGAGACCAATCAGCGACAAATGGACTTGGACTCATGCTGCATACGCAATGAGAATTATGGGGTGTCGACGGGGTGTCATTGGTTGTTGCGTTAAATCTTACCCAGATACAATAGTGCTATTTTCTGATTGGCTAACAACACCAGACGAACAACACCAGAGGAGACGCGCGGCCAGAGTTTAGTGTGCTGCAGCATATTAAATATATTACAAATAGTTTTTCAGCGTGAGAAATACAATGTGTGGTGGGAGAGCGTGACAAAAGACCGAAATGAGTGACTGTCACGCTCAATGCGTCACACTTGAGAGCCCTGCATTGTAACATGTTGCAACCATCCCCAAACAATGTTGCAACTGTCCCCCCTGGGTCAGTTGCAACATCTGACTCCTTACATTCAAATGCAAATTGTGAAAAATGTAGATTCTGTAATTATCTTTAAATGGTTTAGACTATTAACAGACAGATGTAAGATTATTGTATAAACAATTGGTTTGTCTAATCCAAACCGTCTCAGAGTAACAGAGCCAAATTCAAAAAGTGTTGCAACTGTCCCCGGTCTCCCCCACACATATACACACACACACACACACACACACACACACACACACACACACACACACACACACACACACACACACACACACACACACACACACACAGACTGAAGGAAAAACACAAATGACGCAAAAACACCCAGAAGGACGTAAAACCACTTCTGACTCAACCGTGAGCGGTAAAGAGGAGGACTCACATGAATCAGTTCCTCTGGAAAAACCCTCAAATGTATTTTCAATGTATTTCAGTGATGTATATAAATATGACTGAAATGTGAGTTTTTGAGTTGTTGCTTTTTTGATTTGCCATCGATTACATCCTTAGAGATTCTGCTCTAAATTTCAGTTTATTAACTGAATTGCTTTGTTACTTAAATTGCTCTGCTGTATTTTTTCAACTTGAATGACTTGGACTGATACATAGATATTGCTTGAACTGCAAATAAGGTATGTTGATGATTATTGTCTTATAGTAAGTGTGCATATACCTAGATTTACTGGTATAGGCTAACAAGCTAGTTAGGATTTTTTCCTAAAAATCTGACCTGACAGCAAAAAGTCCCTTGGCAACTTATGTTTTTTTGTCTGATCTGGCAGCTACGAGTAGGGGCTTCTCATTCATTATGTGTCTGTAGACATCTCCTTTTTTAAGGTCACCTAGTAACTGGTTTTTACCATGTATATTTTTTCTCCCATTCCTTATACGAACAAGACGCCTTTTCATCTCGGGAGCTCCGGATAGATCCATTTTTCTGTTGCAGTTTTTCTTTTGGCTGTGTGTGTGGGGGGGGGGGGGGGGGGGGGGGGGGCTTTGTTTGTTTTCCCGCTCTGACTAGAACCAATAATAACGGCTGCACTGCGCATGTTCAGTGGTTTATTATTAAAAAAAATTATTGTAGAATTGTAATTTAAAGGACGATGAAATAAAATGATGCAGACAAAATTAAAATGCGGCGGGACACTGCTTATGACTAGCGGGACAAAGCTTCAAATCTCGGGACTGGTCCCCTAGTCAACGGGGAATGCATGAAAGCTGACTTCTTTAACGTGACGAAACGGTTCATAACGACACACAACAGTGAAGTGCGGATCTGTCACACTCTCTGAAAGGTAAGTCGCTTAAACACTCATTGTGCATCAGCATCTGTCATCAGAGGGTGACCAAAACACCCGGGTCTGTTGTCGGCATTGCTTTATTTGGTAACATTACTGCGAACTGTTTGTATTTTAGTATGTAATTTAAATGCATATAATTTTCAGTGTATTTAACCTGTGCGTTTCTATGTTTTCTATTACTGCATTTATTTTGTGCAAGTGAGATGAGTAAAGAGCATCTTAAATCATAAATATTTCATAAATCATTATCTGTCTGTTTTTATAAGCAGCACATACAGTATTTACTGTAAAATATACACAAATTTAGCTATATTAAATTGTTTGTGTTAACTAACGTTACAGTTAAAAATTTAAATTACTCGCAATTATTACGATTTTTTTTCGTCGTCGTTTTTTATCTATAAAGATAATTGATGCAAAGAAAGCATGTAAGTAAAATATGTGTTGATAATATTGATTGAGCAACTGATTTAAGTAAGTGAAAATATATGCACAGAATTGAAAAAAAAGTATTTATGGAGATAAATATAAGACAGGGCAAACGTGTGAATGTTCAGGCGGTATTCTATGCAAACAAATAAATTTGTAGTTGTAACTCTATATTTACAGTAGGTATAATTGTCATCGTGTCCAAGACAATCTTCTGTTGGTGAACAGCTGTATTTTGACTTTGCATCTGTGCATCTAATTGCCATTTGCTCGTGTGATAGTAATATATATCTTAGTAGTATTTTAAATGATATAATTGATTCTGTAAACAACTATAAGAGATCATTTTCCAAGTGAGTCAAGTCCAACCGCACACTTGCTGATCAGAAATCCAAAATGGCGGCCACGTGCAACTAGTCTTTTTTATTTTTTATTTTTATTTTTATTTATTTTTTTATTGCAGAACTTATACCAACTCAGGGAAGTTAAGCAAGGTGTACAAACAAACAAACAAACAAACAATGGTACCTAACAGAAAATAAATATCCTGGGTTTGCATACATCAAATTATGTAATACACAAAAAAGAAAGAAAAGCATAATAATAAGGTCAAGTCATGTCTTTGAATAAATCATCAGAATGCATCAAAAAATCACTTTTCTTGTTATTTATAAGTCTAAGGGACGAAATAAAAGAGTCAAAATCAGCCAGAAAAAGAGGAAATCTCAAAGGAGATTTAAGCCATTTTTGCTTGTGGATGAAGAATTTTGCATACAAGATAAAGAAGTTAACAACATACTCAAGGGAAAGCAACCTTGGATTTTTATAATAAAAGATAACCTCTTTGAGAGTGAAGGTGTGGGTCACATTTGTAGGGCTAAAAACAAAAGAACTCCAAAATCTATTGGTTAAATTACAGTCACAAAATAAATGGACAAAACAGAAGGAGCAAGTTTCATCAATATCAGAATATTTAGAGATAGAAGAGTTAACAGGATAGATCTTATGAAGGATTTTATAATGAATTTCCTTAACTTTGTTGGATACACAAAATTTACTAGGCAAAAGCCAGGCCTTCTTCCAATTTACGTTTGTTACAAGGGATCATCAATAGAATTTACCCCTTGGAGTAATCTTTCTTTTCATTTGAAAAATTGTACGAATATGTCTGTTGTTGCATTTTCGATCTAAAAATGTAATACCACCCAAGCGTAAAGCTGCGTAAAGCGTAAAAGCGTAAAGCGTAAACCTTTATTGAAGCTTAGGTGGCTTTTAATTAATTGGATTAAACCTGCTGGTATAGCTTTTATTAAGGTATTATATTCCTTTGGTGGAACAGGAAAGTTATGGAGATTAAAAAATTGCTTATAAGTTAGAATATGACCAAATCATCAAAGACAGATAGAATGCAATTAAAGTTATTATTAAACCATCTACGAAAGAAAAGAGACTTATTTCTAACGGTTATATCCACATTGTTCCAAAGGAGAACTTTGTGGGGGGAAAAGCTATGGACAAAACAAATTTTCCACGAGAGAATTAAAAAAAAAGTCAATCCTAGACCTAGAAGACAAGCTTTTATTGGACCAGGTAAGATCTTTGGTAGAAGGATAAAAGAATCGCCATGAGTCAGTAAGGGAGAGATCGGAGCACAGAGAAAGAATTAGATCATTATTCATCCTGCTATCAAGTCTAGGGGGGTATCTATCCAGGTGATCGTCCATACATTCGTTAAAATCACCCCCCAAAATAAAATAAGCGTTAATATATTTTTTGTGTAACTTTTTAATTTTATCCACTAGCTGAGAGAACATTACTCTATTGGATGCACGAGAGTTGTATAGCTATAAAGGTGGCATTACCTTGTTTTAATACAGCACTAACCCATCTGCCTTCATCCAAGCATAACATTTCTAATAAAGATCTAATTTAAACCTATGTAACATAATAGCAGTCCCAGCCGAGTGACTGCTGCCATGGCTAAAGAAAATTGAGTTTCCCCATTGAGTCCTCCAAAATTTAACATCCGTTTCCCCTGAATGAATTTCTTGAAGAAAGATAAGATCAGCTGCACTTCTTTTACAAAACAAAAAAATTGCTTTTCTTTTCAGATTGTCCCGCAAACCTCTAACATTTAAAGATACAACCGACAAGGAGTTAAACGTAAACTCCATAACAGGAACACCCAAACAAATTGAGAAAAAATAACAAAAAGTTGACTTTCTTAGATTTAGCTACCTAAATGTAAAAAGAGAGGTGGATAATAACCCGTAAAGTACATCGTTGTCGAGGTGATAAATAAGAAGATTAATAGTAAGGTAACAATAATTAAAGAAGAATAAACATAGTTACCTTTCTATTGGTGCGCAACTTAAAAGTTTTTTCCTTTCTTTTTTTTCTACACTTTATATTGTTACTCAAGTTTCAAATTTTTAAATTTTTACATGAGAAAAGTTACAAGAGCAAGCAGCATGTTAGCTTACATGACATCAGAATAGAATAATTGTTTCCCATCAATCAAGGTAAATGAAATGCAAAAGGTTGCCTTCTTGCCCTCCTCCCTTGCCTTCTTCACGAGAGGCCACAACTTGTCCCGCACTGCTCTATCTTCGGGAGACAGAGGCTCCGAGAGACGCAGTTTATTGTCAATTAGAAAATTAGCACTCCAAATGATGTCACGGATGCGGCGCTGTGAGAAGAGAATTATGATCGATCTGGTCTTTCCATCCACCCAGACGATGAACGACATCGACACTGTCCTGGAGTCCGTCTCCTACTCCAGGAGCAATCTTCCCTAAGATGTTGAGGATCACATTTCGGACATCCTCGTTGTCTTTTTCCGCAACGCCGTGCAACTTTAGAAACCATCGCCAACCGTAATGTCTGCACTCCTGTACACTTGCTTTCAGCGATTTGTTTTCCTTTCTCAGAGCGTGGACCTCAGATTCCATATGATCGAGAGCCTCTTTATGCACTCCCACATCCAAAATAAGCGGTTGCACTGTCGCTGTTAGACTTTTGACTTGTTTAGAAGTTGCCTCGGTGGTAGTTTCAATCGGCAAAATCTTCTGGAAATTTTTATCGAGTTTTGAAGCAAGCTCACGAATAGCCGCTGAGACATCGTCATTTGCGTTTCCACTAGATTCTGCGCGTTTAGTTTTTTTTGCCACTGGCTTCTGAGGAGTATCCAAGAGAGATGCGACAACAACCTCATTGTCAAAATTTGGACACGTGTCAAACCATTGTGATTCGGCATCTTTCTGAGATTTAAAACCAGCACTACTCGAGGCTGATGCCGAATCCTCAAGCTGAACGACTCGTCAGATGCGTTAAACAACATGGTGTCAAGGCGAACTTGTTTCACTTTCTTCTTTCCTCTTTTTCCCCATGCATAAAGAGTTCAAAACAGAATCATATAACTTTTTCACTTAGTTTTCATGTTATCACCAGTCCAATTAATGGGTTATATCACCACTTCACCTTTATTTCCCTGAAGCGCAAAGATACACTACCACCTACTCCGCCGCCATCTTGGCCTCCTTCACGTGCAACTATGTATATTATTATTATGTATGAATACTGTAATTACTTATTGTAATGTTATTCATTTGTTTATTTCAGGCCACACACACATACATATACACACTAATACCAAGTAAAGATGAGAAGATTCTGAATCCTGTGATGTGTTTTGATTGACACCCTGGGGCGAGCACAATCACCTAATCAGCACATTAGCCAAAACCCCTCTACACTAGCAGTACGTCTTCATCTGGAGATCATAACAGACTCTAGAACATCTGGATCTAGAACCAAACAGAGCAATCATCAGATACTCAACTTCAGCTCTGTGATATCTGAGCCTGTGATATCTGAGGGAAAGAGACACAAAACAATAAGAGAAATAGAAAACAAACGTGATTGTTGCAGTTGTAGCGAATCTACATAATAATAATATACATAAATGTATTTAAGGGGGCCGGAAGGCCAATTTAGCTCAAAGGGGATGATTCATCGATTTGCAATGAATCATTGACCGAATCACTATGGAACCGAGCAAATGACTCGTTTAGAGTTAATTTGAACGGGCCGTAATTTTAACCTTGGCAACAGATATAAATATCCAATCTATAGTGAAACACTATGTATTAGCAAGGTAACTAGATCGACAGTACAAGACATTAAATATGTAAGCACAACACAAGGTACATCTTTTCAAATATATGGACGACTTTATTAACTATTCTAAACACATAAAACTAAGGTCTAAACAATCACACACACACATTCATACAAGGCGCAAAGGAAGAGAGAGAAAGAGTGAGTTTTCAGAGTGAGAGGCACTTTGTAAGACATAAACCTGAACGAACCACCAAGCATTAATTTAAACCTTCGTTTCTTAGACAGGTTATTACATGTACATTAAAAAGCACCAGGTCAGTTACAGTCTGGAGTACTTGCTTGTCTTTGCGTTGCTTAGGCCAGGGAATTCCCTATTTGAGGTGCTTCGTCAAAGGGGTTTCCCGGCTGCGTGGCTGGTTGTCTTTGGAGTGCTTGGCTGGAGTTTCTGAACCGCCGGTCACGTGATGTGTTGGCGGATGGATGAACAAGAGTCTTTACAGTTCGAAGTGCGTTGCAGGAGAGACGTGTAAACGAACTTTACAGCAAAACTTAACTTAGAACGAGACTTTTAACGAGAAAATAAAATAAAGGAAGAAATGAAAGTAAGAGATGAGATGGCTTGAATGAAGCTGTTTAAACTCCGATCTTGATGGGTTTGTCTGCTGGTCTAATTTAACTTGGTCTGGTCGATGTAAAAGCGTACGAACATGAACACTCTCTTGCTGTTTGATCATAGAGAGAGGCACAAACTTAATTTAACACAGAACCGACTCAAAACCGAACTGAACCGAGCCGAAACTGAACTGCTCTCTGGACTGAACTCAACTGCCTTGTTAGGGTCTTTAACTTAAAGTTAGTCCAACCTCTTTTGGAGAATTCTGGCCAATTGGACAATGGCATCATCTTAGGAGGTGGACCTCGTTTCTTCTTATCGTAAATCAGGCGGTATCTATGATCTGCTTGCTCTCCAACACTAAGCAGAGAGAACAAGAGATCACAGTTTAACATTATAGATTATTATAATCATACAAAGCATTTTACACAGATTTCACTCAAGCCATCTTAAGAATTAAGGGCATACGATTATTTCGATTGGAAGCACGATACTCGTTCATTCATACACACAGTTATAATCATCATTACATGATTTATATGGAATCTAAGCATAATACAAACATGAATTGTAGGAAAAACAAGAATTATGATGTTTGATTATGAGTCCACTGAGCATTGTTCTGTGTGAGTTGTTTTCTGCAGAATGTGCAGAATTAATGTGGTTTGATATGTAAAGTGTAAAAGTCTTTCTGGTCTCTGAATGAAAGCGTGGTCTGTTAAATAACTCTGTCCTGTTTAGCAGTGGTGATGCTGAGGGAGGTCAAAGGTGGTCAGGCCTGTTTGACCATTTGTGAGGAGATTTGTCTTGGTTAAGAATGAACAGTGACAAGTTCTTCCTGCTTTGGCTTATCCCTTTATGGCCTGCGGAGCCCTAAAAGTCCTTTCTGAGGGGGTTTTGGACAATTTGGAGCCAGTGTTGTGACTTAGGAATGTGGTGTTAAAATCCGGAATGCTGAATCACATTTGAATGAAGCCCATGAGAGATTAGAAAGATTAATTTGTGTTTGGTTCATCCGTAAATTCTCTACACAGTTGTTTGATGAATAGTCAAGTCACCTTTATCTATATAACACTTTTTACTACACAGATTGTTTCAAAGCAGCTTTAGAGAGATAACAGGAAAATAATGCAAAAATATGTGTTTTTAGAGAAAATAACTTCACAGTTTAAGTAAGGTCAGTGATGGTTAATTTTTTTTGTAAAAAAGTTATTCATTTAGTTCACATATATATTATATAGCCGCTCTGGAGAAAAGCGTGATGTCATGGTCAGCTCAGGTCAGTTCTCATATAATGCTGTCAATGCAGGAGATCAATAATATTGTTGCATATTAAATTAAATGTCCCCAACTGAGCAAGCCAAATGCGGTTTTACAGATGCTAGAAAACGCGACTTTCAAATGAAAGATTGGTAACAAAGAGCACACACACACACACCTAACCGACGACGAGGACTTGACAGAGCAGCCATCAAGTGTTAGACAGGTTATTCTAGGTTATTACGTGCAGAGGTTTTTGGTCTAATCATTAAAGCTCCTGCTCCTCTCCGTGTGTTTCTAGTCTGAGTGTCCCAGGATCAGGAACCATGAGCTACGGTCTGTTCTTCTCAGCTGAAACATGGGCTCTGCTCATGCTGTTTGTGGCGCTTCTGGTTATGTGAGTGATTCATGACTCTACTAAACTGAATAATTAGTTGTAGTTCTACAATCTTAAAGGTATAGCGGAGGATTTTCTGTTTCCGGGTGGATCATCAATTCTATTGGTCCTCCTAGTTGTCAATCATTCTGGTGATATGTTTCCGTAAGGCCGTCGTACGTGCTTGTCCCTAGTTTTCGCTTTCTGCGCATGCGCACTTTCAGGTGTATGTATTATGTGTGATGAGTTACGGTTTCAGCCATTCCTTTGAAAATGTCTGAGGGTCGAAAGAGAAAAAATGTATGCGACGTGTATGATAAGAAGAGAAAGGCCGCAGAATATAGAAACAAGACCAGAGTGATTTTGGGTGAATATTTCACACGCTGGCGTGCGCTAAAAGCACAGGTTGGGCTTCCCACTGATGCCGCAGTCGCAAAGATTCTACTAGACAGGTAAAGTTTTGTCATGCAATTTGGAGAAATCCATTTAAAATCACTGCTAGTAAAAGTTAATGTAAGCTATGATTAGCGATGCTAACCCTGGAGAGGGCGGGTATTCTATAAAATTCGGAAAGATCCTCCGCTATACCTTTAATAAAAATTAGCCAATAAGTACCTCATTTGACTCATATGTAGAGATGCAGGGCTGATTACAGTCAATGTATCAGGTGATATTCTTCTGCCTGAATGTCTAACAGTTTTACCATTTCAAAAATCTAATGCTGAATGTGTCATAAGATCTGTCTAAAATCACAGCTTACAGGAAACGTTCTGTCAAGGTTCTCTCAAAGTTATGAACACACATATAAAAGTAACGTTCCCATAATGTTTGACAAATTATAAAAAAACGAGAAAAAACGATGAAAAAAAAACATTTTGAACGTTCAGAGAACATTCAGAAACAACATTAGAACATTAGCAAAACATTCACAAAACATATTTTTGTCAGCTGGGATTGTTTTGATTTAAATGGTTTTGATGTCACTTCCAGATATGGATACTGGCCTCACAGTCAGTTCAAGAAGTTGGGAATACCGGGTCCCAAACCCATTCCGTTCTTCGGAACGATGCTGAGATATCGAGAGGTGAGTTTATTTTAAAGCAAATACAGCATGACTCTGATATTGTGTTTAACTGACTCTTGGACACATCTGGATCTTGATGATCTACTGGTTCTCCATCAGTCCATCACAGGTTCGATAATGATCCATGCAAATCTAACGTGAACCTGTCTGTGTCAAACACACGAATGATACTATAGTCTCTCCAGTGTTTTTCTTATGACTTCTGAACATGTCTAAATGTGAACTCGTCTGTTGTTGTGCTTTCAGGGGTTTTATAATTTCGATCTTGATTGTTTCAAGAAGTATGGACGAGTCTGGGGGTGAGTGTGAGACTAACGGATGACACTTCACTGATCAATCTCAATGAATTATCTGAAAGAATCATTTCAGAACATCTGAAACAGAAATTACTCTGCTGTGTGCATCAGTTTAAGATGAAATGACAAACATGTTTGAAGGTACAACATTATGAGATCAGTAAGATCTGTAATGAAGCGCTGAGGAAAACGATCATTATACGACCATGATAATGACAGTGAATCAATCGTACTGTTATAATGAACTAAATTATTCTTCTGAATGTAATATTTTTTTCTGAATTGTTTGTTTTCTCACAGTATCTACGATGCGAGGCAGCCCGTTCTGTGCATCATGGACCAATCCATCATCAAAACCATCCTGATTAAAGAATGTTACTCTCTCTTCACCAACAGAAGGGTAAAATCACCATCATCTTCATCATCATTCTGAAATTAAATGGTTTTGAAATGCTACTGAGCCCTAAAGCCGGGGACAAACTAAACGACTGTAAGGCAGATTATGAATGTTATTTGATACTTAAGACTGATCATGCCCAAATGTGCCGAGTTGCATTCAGTCGGTGTTCACTGATCATGCTCAAATGCGGTGTTCACAGTCGGTGTTTAAAATCTGCTACAGTCATTGGAAACCGTCTGTAAGTGTGTTCAGTTCAGTATTAGAATGTTTCAGCTATTTCTTAAGTCTGAGAGGTGGGAGGAAAAATTATATTTCAATGCTATTGCGAGAGGACACAAAGTTTCTATTGGGAACGCAAAAACACAAAAGATTTGTTAGAGAACACAACATTTCTTTTGGGAATGGAAAAGATTTTGTAAGAGAACGAAGTTTCTCTTAGGAACGCATAAGATTTGTGAGGAAACGCAAAGTTTCTTTGGGAATGCAAAAGATTTGTGAGAGAATGTAAAGTTTCTCTAGGAATGCAAAAGATTTGTGAGGGAACGCAAAGTTTCTTTGGGAACACAAAAGATTTGTTTGGGAACGCAAAAGATTTGTGAGGGAACGCAAAGTTGCTCGGGGAATGCAAAAGATTTGTGATGGAAACAAAGTTTCTTGGGGAACACAAATTGGGAACGCAAAAGATTTGTGAAGGAATGCAAAGTTTATCTTGGGAACGGAAAAGATTTTTGAGTGAACGCAAAGTTTATCTGGGAATGCAAAAGATTTGTGAGGGACTACAAAGTTTCTTTTGGGAAAGCAAAAGTTGAGAGAATGCAAAGTTTCTCAGAAAACACAAAAGATTTGTTAGAGAACACAACATTTCTTTTGGGAATGCAAAATATTTTGTAAGAGAACGAAAAGTTTCTCTTAGGAATGCAAAAGATTTGTGGGGGAACAAAATGTTTTTTTCGGAATGCAAACGATTTGTGAAGGAATCAGTTTTTCTGGGAACAAAATATTTGTGAGTGAATTACAAAGTTTCTCTTAGGAGCGCAAAAGATATGTGAGGGAACGCAAAATTTCTTGGGCAACACAAAAGATTTGTGAAGGAATACAAAGTTTCTCTTGGGAAAGCAAAATATTTGGGAGTGAACGCAAAGTTTCTCTGGGAATGCAAACGATTTGTGAGGTACCATAAAGTTTCTCTGGGAAGACAAAGGATTTGTAAGAGAACGCAAAGTTTATTTGGAAACGCAAAAGATTTGCAAGAGAACACAAAAGCTTCTCTGGTATTGCAAAATATTTGTGAGAGAACGCAAAAGTTTCTCTGGGATTGCAAAAGATTTGTGAAAGAACGCAAAAGTTTCTCTGGGAATGCAAAAGATATGTGAGGGAATACAAAGTTTCTTTTGGGAAAGCAAATTTTTGTGAGAGAATGCAAAGTTTCTATTGGGAATTCAAAAGATTTTGTAAGAGAACGCAAAGTTTCTTTGGGAACACAAGATTTGTGAGGTACGCAAAGTTTCTTTGGAATGCAAAAGATTTGTGAGGGAACGCAAAGTTTCTTTGGGAACGCAAAAGATTTGTGAGAGAACGCAAAGTTTTTCTGGGGAACACAAAAGGTTTGTGATAGAGAACGCAAAGTTTTTCAGGGAAAGCAAAGATTTGACAGAGAAAGCAAAGTTTCTTGGGAACAAAAGATTTGCGAGAGAACGCAAAGTTTCTCTGGGGATGCAAAAGTTTTACGAGAGAATGCAGATTCATTGAAATATAGTTTTTCCTTCCATCTTTTATCTCTGTAAAATATAAAGGTACTTCAGGTAATAAAAATGAATTATTTTTATTAATCATTAGAATTTTTTCAGGACAGAGATTGCGCTTGTGTTGTCATTTTATCTTCATTGTGTTCACATTTGTCCTCTGATCTGGCAGAACTTCCATCTGAACGGGCAGCTGTACGACGCCGTGTCCATCGTTGAAGACGACGACTGGAGGAGAATCCGCAGCGTCCTCTCGCCTTCCTTCACCAGCGGGAGGTTAAAGGAGGTCTGTGAGTCTTTATCTGGATCATTCTCACGCAAACAAGAGTTACAGCAGTATTTATTACATAGCTTATCTGAAGTTTACATTAAGACAGTACTATTGTGCTACAGTACAAACAAACAAGAATTCAGTTTCAGATGTGTAACGCAGTTCAGATGTTATGGAAGGAAGGAGGCGGGAACCGGCGAATATTCAACACATTTAATACAAATAAAAAATTAAAGTAAAAGCCAGCAGCCCCTCACGGACGACTGCTGGCACACAATAAAACAAAACAAAATACAAGTTCAGGCCTGTTCCTCTCTCGATCTTCCCTGTCGTCGCTTCTGCTTTATGCCTCTGCTCCTCCGTGAGAGATACGAGACCGGTGCGTCGCGCAGGTGTCGCTCATTATCAATCACGCACAGGCCTCGCATCATCTCTCATGTTCCTCGGCCTCGTCCTGCTCATCACATACCCCCAAAATCTTGCTCTGGTTTCCGGAAATACTGCTGCTCGGTCCTCAGCCAGCTGAGAGACTCACTCGCGGTGCCATGCAATGGTAGTGGACATCCGTTGGGGGGGGGGCGGCTGGACGCTCCTCCGCCTCCTGGCGGACGGCGATGGCGATGGCTCCTCAGGTCGAGGGCAGCCGGCAGCGACTCCTCTGTTCCCTGCTCCGCCCCCATCATGGCCGACGGCTACGGGCTCCGGCCCACAGCAAACGGGAGCGACTCCTCCGCTTCCTCTCGGGCGGCAGCCAGCCCTCCTCGACCCAGGAGCATGGCAGTGAGGTCTCTGTCCCACCTGCTGTTCAATCACTCCAGCACCATCGCCTCGGGCAGCAATCGGCGCCCATCGCTCCCTCGTGCTGCCTGACCTCCTCAGCACCGCGATCCCTCTCAGCAGCGAGGCTCTCCGACAGCGTGTCACTCCTTCTTCCCGGGTTTCGGCACCAGTGTAACGCAGTTCAGATGTTATGGAAGAAGGAGGTGGGAACTGCCGAACATTTAACACTTTAATAATGAAATAAACAAATTTTATTTCAAAACAAAAACAAAAGAATAAGCCCGCAGCCCGGACGACTGCTGGCACATAATAAAACACAACATAAAATCAGGCCTGTTCCTCTCTCGATCTTCCCTGTCGTCACTCCTGCTTTATGCCTCCACTCCTCCGTAAGAGATACGAGACAGGTGCGTCGCGCAGGTGTCTTTTATTATCAATCACGCACCGGCCTCGCACCGTCTCTCACGTCCCTCTGCCTCGTCCTGCTCACCACAAGATGAATGACTAATTTTAACTGAACTACAGCATCATTCATGCCGGAGAGGATGTGTGTGTTTGATTCTCTTCCTAATAAATATTAAACATTACCTGTGTGTGATGAAGATGTTATGATGATGATGTACTTTTGCTTCTCACTCTAGATGTTTGGCATCATGAAGACACACTCTCAAATTCTAGTTCAGAATCTGGGGAAATCAGCAACACGAGGAGAAAACGTGGATATTAAAGAGTGAGACATTGCATAATATCACAAACGCTTCTCGTTATGTGAAGAGATAAGAACGGAGCTGCAATAATATCACTATAATTACCAGAGCAAAGGTGTTAATTTCCTCACCAATCACCTTTAATAACCTCCAGGACAGAGGAAACATTCACTACATATAGAGCACTGTATATAGGCTGTATTTTATCAGATGAGAATAATAATGGCTTTCTCTTGACTGCATGTGTTCAGGTTCTTCGGCGCGTACAGTATGGATGTGGTGACCAGCACAGCGTTCAGTGTGGACATTGACTCCCTCAACAACCCCAAAGATCCATTTGTGACCAACATAAAGAAAATGCTGAAGCTTGACATACTAAACCCTGTGCTAGTGATCAGCGGTAAAGAACTTAACTAATCCTTTCAGTTAAACACACTTCAAAAGCTAATGTAGGAAACTCTGTGAACAAAGTCTTTACAGAACTAAGATAACTTTGAGCAAACATTCTATTAATGTTACTGGAAGAAGGTTTGTTCTTCCAGTAGAGAAGTAAAGAAGAGAACTTTGCCAGAACATTCCCTGTTAACACATTTTCCAATTTATTCTGTAGCTATGTTTCCTTTCATCATCCCCATCCTGGAAAAAATGGAGTACGGCTTTTTCCCATCATCTGTGACTGATTTCTTCTACGCTGCCTTACAAAAGATCAAGTCTGAAAGAGTGGCCAATGACCACAAGAAGGTACAACAAACACTTAACATGAACAATGTGTTGACAGATAATCAGACACATAACTATTTGTTACATTAAAAAATAAGCTTTAAAGCCCACTCTTAGGAATTAAATATCCTCCCAAAAGAGACAAGAGAGCAGAAAAGGCCTCAGTCGCCAGGGCGACCATCAGATAAGATGGTTTTATTGTTCTGAAAAATGTGGTCATGTGATAAGACAGAGGCCATAGGAAAGACCTACTAGCCTGGCTACGCCCTCCTACGCACTTCCGCTCAATTTCATTTTCCTTCAGTACTACGTCTGGGATTGTGCTGTAGACTTCGGTTTCCAGAAATAAATTTTTTGTAGGACCAATCAGCGAATAGAGGGAGTGGCTGAGAACGATGACGTTGATGTAGCTCAGTTTAAAAAAACTGAGTGAGCAACTGCTTGCCCTCATTTGCCTTTCTCTCTTTAATCTTTTCTTTTCGTTTTTGAGCCCCTGATTTTCCTTTCTTAAGGAAAGACATGAATCTTCCCCTGTCTTCCTAGTTCATATCACACGGCTCAATCCAGCTTCTGTCTCATCAACTGATTCACCGCAGGTCCTCAGCAGAAGCGCCTAACCTGCGGGTCGTACCATTTACATTGATTCGAGAGGGGTGGTGGGGCCCTGCACAGCATGAAAATAACTTTTTTTTATACCAAACCAGTGCCTAACTACAAGTTTAGTTTTGCACATGATCTTTTTTATTTGTACATTAATGCTATACAAATGTTAGTTCATATATATGTCTGTATAGAAAACTGACTTCTAAGGGCCCCCCCCCCCCTGCCTCGGGCCCTGGGTTTTCCCCCCAGTCCGACGCCCCTGGTTGAGCCAACCCTGAGAAGTGGGACGTTTCTCAGGCTTTAAAGGGATAGTTCACTTTGAAATTAATTTTTGATATGTTTTAGCTTACCTCCAGTGCATCCAAGATGTAGGTGTCTTTGTTTCCACAGTATCTTCAATTTTGATAATTTTAGGTAAAACCGTTGTTGTCTGTCAGTCATACAATGGAGGTGAAGGGGAACCACCTCAAAGAGCATTAAAAATTAAACATTATTTAATGAATCATAAATGTAAGTACACATTGATGCCCTAAGACACGAAACGAGGGGTTTTTGTGAGAAAACGAACAGTATTTATATCTTTTTTACCTCGTGTAAGCACATCCACGTCCAACTGATCTGAGAGCAGGGCGCTTCGGTCTGCGCATGCGTACGGCGTTCGCCCCGGAAGGGCTCCCTCGCGCGTTTACGTCAAGAGAACGTCTATATGTTGGTATATAGAAATCGTCTTCCATTGCGATCCTGTATATCTAAATATGTTTAGATCTTCACAGTGTAAGGTAAAACTTCCGGAATCTCTGCGTAAACAATGAGTGACGTAAACACGCGCGAGGGAGCCCTTCCGGGGCATTCCGGCGAACGCCGTACGCATGCGCAGACCGAAGCGCCCTGCTCTCAGATCAGTTGGACGTGGATATGCTTACACGAGGTAAAAAAGATATAAATACTGTTCGTTTTCTCACAAAAACCCCTCGTTTCGTGTCTTAGGGCATCAATGTGTACTTACATTTACGATTCATTAAATAATGTTTAATTTTTAATGCTCTTTGAGGTGGTTCCCCTTCACCTCCATTGTATGACTGACAGACAACAACGGTTTTACCTAAAATTATCAAAATTGAAGATACTGTGGAAACAAAGACACCTACATCTTGGATGCACTGGAGGTAAGCTAAAACATATCAAAAATTAATTTCAAAGTGAACTATCCCTTTAAATGGCCTCTACACAAGCCGTCCTCTCTCTTGGCCTTCTCTTGTACGTTCGGGTTGCTGTCCTGCAGGGCCGCATCCGGCCACCGTGCAGCAGGCCATGACTCAACCAGTCATGTGCTCATTCAGTAGAGACAGGACTCTCTCAACCACAACAGAATCAAGGACAACATCAGGAGTTTGGCACAATTGCTTCATTCATTGCAGTAGAAATCCATTGCCACTCCAACCATCAACTCTTCCGACTTCCTCCCTTCTCCTTGTTGCTCTGCATGGCCGCTCCAGCCCAGGGCAATAATCTGCGCTCCAGCCATGTGCTCATGGAGAGAGAGAGAACTTTCAACCTGAACAGAGTCAAACAAACTATGCCAGTTCATCACCATTTCTTCATTCAAGGCAGAAGAAATCGAGCGAGACTCAGGAGACCATCAACATCCTTCTTCAGGAACTTATACTAAGTTACGCTAAGGCCATCAAGTATACATTTAATGAGGTGCTCTGAAAATAATAAGCTGATGGTTCTTTTCATAGTTAAATGGATCTTTTCCATCGATCCATTTCCAGCTCCCGGTTTTATTCTGTTACTTCCCATTTTACCCAACTTTATGATTGATTTTTAATATTTATTTTGAGCTAATTTGCAACAACTATATAGTCATGTTTTAAACCACTCTTTCCAATTCCTGCAGAAGCGAGTTGACTTCCTGCAGCTGATGGTCGATTCTCAGACGGCAGGGAAAACTCAGCATGGCAAGGAACACACAGAGAAAGGTGAAGCATATCAGATGGTTAACCAGAAGAAAGAGCTTTCTTCCATATGTGAAGACACATACCTTAAACCGTGTCCTGTGCAGGTCTGAGCGACCACGAGATCTTATCGCAGGCCATGATCTTCATCTTCGCCGGTTACGAGACCAGCAGCAGCACTCTGTCGTTCTTATTCTACAATCTCGCAAACAACCTAGAGGCCATGAAGAAACTGCAGGAGGAGATCGACAAAACCTTCCCAAATAAGGTAGTACTCCATTGAAACACTCGTTGGGATCAGTGTGATGAGTTTGAGACTTTAAACATTGATTGTGTGTTGAAGGCCCCGGTGGACTACGAAGCCGTCATGAACATGGACTATCTGGACGCCGCACTGAACGAGTCCCTCCGGCTGTTCCCTGTCGCAGCTCGACTCGAACGAGTCTGCAAGAAAACGGTGGAAATCAATGGTGTCATCATCCCTAAAGATATGGTCATCATAATCCCAACCTTCGCCCTCCACAGAGACCCGGATTACTGGAGCGACCCCGAGAGCTTCAAACCGGAGAGGTCAGGAAGGGTTTCTCCTGTTTCACTCATCATACAGTCAAGCTCCACCAACTAATAGAACACAACAGTCGTTTCTGGACATGAAAATTCTACTAATTTTTCACATAGGGGAATTGATTTTAATGATTTCAATTTCAAAAGACTTTATTTGTCCCCAAGAGGCAATTAATGAGGCCTCATAGAGTGATGTAAACATTATACATAAACACATCCTACATTAAATAAATAACACAATGTGCATGGAATACATATTAATGGATACCTACTAATATATATATATATATATATATATATATATAGTATATTAAAAAATAATTAAAATCAAGACATGGTAAACAGGGGGCTAGAGATGGCAGAGAATTTAAAAGCTGCACCGATTTGGGAATGAAGGTTGCCTTCCTCCTTTGTGTCTTACAGCATGGACAACGAAGCCGTCACCGTGAAGGAACATCCAGTTTAAATAAAATTGTTAAAAACTTTTTTTTTATTTGATTATGCAAACGTCCCATTCTTCAAACATAATGGGAACATTATTTTGAATATTCTGAAAAAAGTAGTTACATATACATTACATTAGATATTATATAACGTGACTCTTTCCTGCCTTATTAACAGGTTCACTAAAGGGAACAAGGAGACGATTGACCCCTACATGTACATGCCCTTCGGCCTCGGACCCAGGAACTGCATCGGGATGAGATTTGCTCAGGTGACCATGAAGCTGGCGATCGTGGAGATCCTGCAGAGGTTCGACGTCTCTGTGTGTGCGGAGACACAGGTGAGCAGACGGGTTGGTGTCTGGTAACAGGAGGACATTTGTTCATTCTGTTTCACTCACACTGACCTTCTCTTGTTCTTCACAGGTTCCTCTAGAGCTCAGCCTTAATGGTTTTCTGGCTCCCAAAGACCCCATCAAGCTCAAACTCAAGCCTCGGACAGTTTCAGACGTTTGTAACAACAAATCGTAACGCAGCTCATCCGCTGCATTCAGTTCTCTTTCAGTCTGAGGAGAAGGTTTGATGGGTCTTTTAAAATAAAAGAATAGACATTGTCTCTAGTCTTTAGTGAAGAGGAGGATTCGACTCTGAGGTTTTCAGGGCCTATCGGACTCGGAGAGGTTTAGCAACTTTACCTCTGTAGTGAATGTCAGACAGACTCTGTTGTTCCCTGAGACTCGTGTTTAAAGGGATACTCTACTGGTTCTTCATATTAAACTATGTTATCCCTTAACTAAGACGAGTTGATACATACCTCTCTCGTCTCAGTGCGTGCACTAAATCGCAGTCTTGCCGCGAACCTTTGTTAGATCTTATCTCAGCCCTGTTCATTCAATACGGGCCAAGAAGAGAAGCGACCAAACACCTCCACACTTTCCCTATTTAAATACAGTTACTAGAGTAGTGTAATTCGACCTAGGACGATGACACAAAATAAAACGTTGCGCTTTTCTAAGCGTGTAAAATGGATAACTATATTGTATGGCAGAATACCATAGCAAGTGCTGGGGAGCACTTCGACTCGGCGCAGTAATATCATCTCTGGTGAAAAGTTCTGCTCCCCCCCCCCCCCCCTCCCCCCGCTCCCTTCTCCCTCTCCTGCCCTCTCATTTCAACGGGAGAGGACTTTTCACCAGAGATGATATTACTGCGCCGAGTCGAAGTGCTCCCAAGCACTTGCTATGGTATTCTGCCATACAATATAGTTATCCATTTTGCACGATTATAAAAGCGCAACGTTTTATTTTGTGTCATCGTCCTAGGTCGAATTACACTACTCTAGTAACTGTATTTAAATAGGGAAAGTGTGGAGGTGTTTGGTCGCTTCTCTTCTTGGCCCGTATTGAATGAACAGGGCTGAGATAAGATCTAACAAAGGTTCGCCGCAAGACAGCGATTTAGAGCACGCACTGAGACGAGAGAGGTATGCATCAACTCGTCTTAGTTAAGGGAATAACATAGTTTAATATTAAAAACCAGTAGAGTATCCCTTTAAGGGTTTTACTTTGATATTTGAGAATTGGGATTACCTTGTTAAGAAATTAAATGGAAATGACAGTTTATCAAAAAAATAAAGTCTGCAGAAATGTATCTGACTTGTGTGTGTCATGTCTATTTAAAACTAGTATTAAAAACAAACAAATAATCACTGAACCAATTCACTTTAAACAGAGTTTGAAAAGAATCACAGAAATGAATCAAACTCACCAACTGTAACAATGTTTGAGAAAACCCTCTAACATCTTGTTTTAGAACGTTCAGAGAACATGCCAAAGTAAAGTGCCCATGATGTTTGAAGAATGATAAAGTGGAATGTTCCCTGAAAAAAACGGTTTTAATTTTTTTTTTAACATTCAGAGAATAATGTTTTCATAAACGGTCCTGGACAGTGACTGACCTTGCACATTAGGATAAAATCGGATTTTCTCCAGTCATTGTTAAAAAACAAGCTAACAAAACTTGCATTCTAACGTTAGGTAAGCGGCCAGAGGGATCGTTCTGCCACCACCTAAGCTCCGCCCACAGAAAACCCGTTTACCAACTGAAAATTGGTCTATTGTTTTTTCTTATTTGCCAACACTCGATAATAACGCTGACGAATTGGACTTGCACCTCCCACATCAATGTCGTGCTCTATTAGATCTGTACAAGTAGTAGCAGAAAACAATTTAACATATTCCTTAGTCAAATTCATCAAATCAGTACGCTGTACATTCGTTAGATGACCAAGCCGAACGCTCAATTTCTAAGACGACCTTGAAGAACACAATCTCCCTGATAGATTTCACCTTCCTCCCCAGCTACTGGAGTTGGAACCAATTCATTTCTGTCATTTACAGAAAAATCTGCAAACATAACAGGTTTAACACACGAATCAGGCAGACTAACTTGGTCTTCTTTTTTCATAAGGACTTCGAAATCTTTACAAGCATAATAAGGCTTTAACAAGTTTATGTGACACATTCTAGTCTTTTTTCTTCGATTTGGCGTATTAATTAAATAATTCAAATCAGAAATCTGATGAGCAACAGTATATGGTCCAACAAACTTGGCCTGAAACGGTGACCCAACAACAGGCAACAACGCCAGTACCTGGTCATCAGGTTGAAACGAAGGCAATTCTGTTCGACGATCAAAAAGTATTTTCATTCGATCTTGTGATTTGCTCAGATATGACTTCGCCAATTGGCACGCCTCAAACTCGTCTACCAAAATCACTAACATATGACAAAACATTTTTGGCGGATCAGACTTTTCCCAGTCAGCAGATAAAACAGCCAACGGACTTTGCACGTCGTGTCCAGAAACAAGGTCGTTCGGACTGAACCCAGAACATTCTTGCGTAGCTTCCCGAGCTGCCATCATTAACCAAGGTAGACCAGTCTCCCAGTCCTTACCCATTTGAACACAGTACGACCTCAAAAGAGATTTTAACGTTTGATGAAATCTCTCCAGTGCTCCCTGACTTTGGGCATGATAAGCACTAAGGATAAGGGTGCTCTCCACCCTTGTTAATTATCTGAACGTGCTTCTCCCGAACTTTGTTAATAAAACATCATTTCACGAGTTCACACTTACATACAATTAAGGGAACAGAGTATAATGCGTATTTGGCGTGCTGTCCGGGGGAAGGGCTCCGAGCTCGGAATTCGGCCCGAACCCAGAGTACTCCCCCCAAAAGGCTAGAGAGCAGAGGACAGCCGCCAGACTAAAGACCCCCCAAATGAGTGCCGAGTTCTCATGAAAGGGTCATCTCATGAAAGGGTCTGGGCGCTTGGTCGGGAGGGCCCGTGGTGGTGGCTCACTGCGCTGGACTGACGGGCCCTGCTGACCTGAGAATAGGGAGCAATTGTAATGGCAAATTTTAGGAGTTGTGCCTTCTTGATGGGAGCTGTTCGCGCAAATCACGGACGACGGACGGAGAGGCCGATGTAGCTTCGACAGAAGGGGGCTTGCAGTCGTTGGGTCTTATCTGGCGACTGTGGAGTGGCCCTTCTGATTTAGGCTTACAGGAGAGTTTCGCTGCGGGTGCTGCAAGACAAAATGCTTGCTGGAAAAGAGAAAACAGGTAAGAGAAAAGTGAGTACAGAGCCGGGAGGTTTCTCACACTGCGTCGCTGGACGAAAGAGAAAACATAAGTGCTCTACCGGAAAAGTTCTCACTGCGTCCGCTGTGGGACTGAAGCCTGCTTGGCAGAAAGAGGAAAGAGGAAAATGAGTACTCAACCGGGAGATTTTCTCACACTGCGTCGCTGGACGAAAGAGAAAACATAAGTGCTCTACCAGAAAAGTTCTCACTGCGTCCACTGTGGGACTGAAGCCTGCTGGGCAGAAAGAGGAAACTGGAAAGAGAAAAATGAGTACTCAACCGGGAGATTTTCTCACACTGCGTCGCTGGACGAAAGAGAAAACATAAGTGCTCTACCGGAAAAGTTCTCACTGCGTCCGCTGTGGGACTGAAGCCTGCTTGGCAGAAAGAGGAAAATGAGTACTCAACCGGCAGATTTTCTCACACTGCGTCGCTGGACGAAAGAGAAAACATAAGTGCTCTACCGGAAAAGTTCTCACTGTGTCCGCTGTGGGACTGAAGCCTGCTTGGCAGAAAGAGGAAAGAGGAAAATGAGTACTCAACCGGGAGATTTTCTCACACTGCGTCGCTGGACGAAAGAGAAAACATAAGTGCTCTACCAGAAAAGTTCTCACTGCGTCCACTGTGGGACTGAAGCCTGCTGGGCAGAAAGAGGAAACTGGAAAGAGATAAATGAGTACTCAACCGGGAGATTTTCTCACACTGCGTCGCTGGACGAAAGAGAAAACATAAGTGCTCTACCGGAAAAGTTCTCACTGCGTCCGCTGTGGGACTGAAGCCTGCTTGGCAGAAAGAGGAAAGAGGAAAAGGAGTACTCAACCGGGAGATTTTCTCACTCTGCGTCGCTGGACGAAAGAGAAAACATAAGTGCTCTACCGGAAAAGTTCTCACTGCGTCCACTGTGGGACAGAAGCCTGCTGGGCAGAAAGAGGAAACTGGAAAGAGAAAAATGAGTACTCAACCGGGAGATTTTCTCACACTGCGTCGCTGGACGAAAGAGAAAACATAAGTGCTCTACCGGAAAAGTTCTCACTGCGTCCGCTGTGGGACTGAAGCCTGCTGGGCAGAAAGAGGAAATGAGTACTCAACCGCAGATTCTCACACTGTGTCGCTGGACAAAAGAGAAAACATAAGTGCTCTACCGGAAGAGTTCTCACTGCGTCCGCTGTGGGACCAATGCTTGCTGGACGGAAAGAGGAAAAGTGAAGAGGAAAAATGAGTGCTTCCCCAGGAGATTTTCTCACACTGCATCCGCTGTGAGACCAAATGCTCGCTGGATGAAAGAGAAAACGTAAACCTGGTAAACCTAACCTGGAGAAAAGAGCTCCTGCGGAAGCAGAGGAGACATCACTGCTGTGGCAGTGGAGAAATTAGCCAGAGAAACAGAGCTCCTGCTGGAGCAGAGGAGAACTCACTGCTGTGGAGTGGAGAAAATAGCTGGAGAAACAGAGCTCCTGCTGGAGCAGAGGAGACATCACTGCTGTGGCAGTGGAGAAATTAGCCAGAGAAACAGAGCTCCTGCTGGGAGTAACCCCAGAGTGCAGTCTGGACGATGGGGCGGGGCGACACTTTTGGCGGGGCGACACGTGTCGCTCCGCCCACCCCAATTTTATTGGTTTAGAATACCGCAATCTTATTGGTGTAGAGTAGACGATTCATTCAAGTCTGAGTATGCGCATTCTTTTATGTACGATTTTGCATGATTTGGGCGTATTAAAGAAATATTAAATGCTAACTTTAATCATATCTTATTAAAGGTTTGTTGTGGTAATTTTTGTTATGATCTATTATTGGCTAATACTTTATTATACGTAAAGACAGAGAATAAAAACGAACGCTTGGTGACGGCACCTGTAGCCTACTATAGGAAGATATTTTACATTAGCGCGTTATTCACTGGCTGCTTCTTATTTCTATCAGGATCGCTGGATCAGCACAAACTCAGGATTTTACACAAATGATGATAATTGACCCTTCGCAAAGACCCGCCCTCCTTAGTTACTGTCGCTATGTTCCGACAAGCTACGCCGCTATCACGCACACACCATGTTCTCACACAGTGAAAAATACATCGCGGAGCAGAGAGGAGACTGACAACACGCGGCGGACAGGACAGACCAGGTTACTTTTCGGTTACTTTTGATATTAAGCATGTTAAACAAAGTCTCACCTTTCAAATATGGTCATTTTTTGAAAGAAATTTAAACAATAAATACCGTTTTGTGGCTCTTTAATGTGCCGTGACAGATCGCTGTAGAGCATCCGTCAAAGCTGCTCGTGATCCGATCATCTCTTCCTTCTAGTTCATTTATAGCATCAAATAAACATGAATTAACATTAGAAGGAATGTTGTTTTAACCGCGGAAAGGCGCCAGTATATTCAGTTTTTCAAGTTCAAATCCTCCCATGTTAATCTACTAAGCTTGATCCGACAAAATGGCGGATGGCGAAGTATGATTGGTCAGAACACCTGTCAATCAAGCTCCACGCGAAGGGTCAATTCACTGTAAGAATGTAAGCAGCTGATTTTAAATTCTAAAGCACGACCGTTTTTTGTTGCCTTTTTTAACGACATTTGTTGTCCATGCTTGCATTATTTGGTATACAAAGTGCAAATAAAATGTTTGATGGCAAACATGTTTCCTAGTTATTTAGGACTACCTGTTCGTAAAATATGAGGGTCTATATTGTTTCTGTAAAGCTCTATGTTGTAGTTTTTAAAGATTCATGTTTTCTAATAAGTAATTTACGGTTAACATGTAGGCCTACGACTGTCTATCTGTGACTGACATCAGGTATATTAAAAATCCAATTGTTCATTCATCCACCATCGCATTGCGTGTTCATGTTTTAATAATCGTATAATAATTAATACTTATAGTATAGGCTACTGTGTAGGCTACGGGATAAAATGGTTTCAAATATTAACACTCACTAGGCTAGCTATAACCATAAAAAAAACCCTACTGCTGTAAATTTGTGCAATTATAATATAATAAAATAAATAAAATACCCAGCAGAGAATTGATATGAACATGTATATGCCTATTGCTTAAATACGCTCTTGAGCACATATATTAGGCTATAATATTTGCTATAGATCGACATAACATCTGTTTGAGTAAAAAAATATTGCTGCACGGATTTTATTCCCATTGTAGCCTACGCACCCAATGCCCAGAGCTTGTGCTATTTGGTAGCCTATTGTCTTATTGGTCACCGTGGTTTTGCTTTAAAATAAAATAAAACACACTTTCAGATTTATCCGATGTTTTACTGAAATACAGGCAATTATCATCATTTGTATAAAATCTTTTTTACACTCCGTGCGGTAAAATCATGGAATGAACTTCCTGAAGAAGTGGTGTGTTCTCCTTCTATTTGTAACAATTCAATGTGTTTGAGTTCTGTTTTTGTGATCTTGGTTTCCCCTGTCTTTGTGGTTTTTGGTTTAGCCCTGTTAAGTTTTCCCGCTCCTCGTTTGTGTTCAGTTTTATCACCTGTGTTCAGTTAATCATTCAATCATTCCTTGTGTATTTAAGCCCTGTGTTTTCTCCCAGTGTTTGTCGATCGTCGTCCTCGTATGGTTGTGTATTCTGAAGTCCTGGAGTTTTGTTCTTTTGTTTCTGTTTGTTTTTGGAAGTTTAAGTTTGTAAAATAAATATCAACTATACTGATATTCCTGTGTCTTCGGCATCCTGCACACACCCTGACACTATTAATTCCTTCAAGAACAGGTTGGATGCATTTTGCCTGTCAAAAGGTGTTATGTATAATTATAAAGCTTGTCAGTAACTAATGTAATTAATTTTATGTCATTTATTTATTATTGTTAGAAAAACTTCAATTATGAAATTAATGTGTTTTTTATAAAATTTTAAAATGTGAATTTATATGTAAATATATATTTGTTGTGTTTTTTTAGACTCTGGAATAGAGGATAGTATAGCCTGTACCAGAAATCTTTTCAATAAGTTTCAATAAATTACCCTTGTTAGAAAATGGAATAACGAAAGGTTTGTGTCGGGAAAAAAACATTGTTAAGTTATATTTAGGGCCCAAGCCTTGAAAAGGCGAAGGCCCTATTGTTTTCCTTAGGATTATTTATTAGGGCCCAAGCCCGAAAGTGCGAAGGCCCTATTGTTTTCCTTAGGATTATTAGGGCCCAAGCCCTAAGGCGAAGGCCCTATTGTTTCCTAAGGATTATTTCTTCTTCTTCTTTTTCTTCTTCTTCTTCTTCTCTCTTCTTCTTCTTCTTCTTCTTCTTCTTTCTTCTTTTCTTCTCTTCTTTTCTTCTTCTTCTTCTTCTTCTTCTTTCTTCTTCTTCTTCTTCTTCTTCTTCTTCTTCTTCTTCTTCTTCTTCTTCTTCTTCTTCTTCTTCTTCTTCTTCTTCTTCTTCTTCTTCTTCTTCTTCTTCTTCTTCTTCTTCTTTTCTTCTCAAAAACTCTTGAAACTTTGCACACGGCTCAGAACTCGCGGCCATCAGGGCCGGGCTGAAGATGGTACCGGGCGTGGCAGGGGGGCTCGACAGCGCCCCCTGGAACGGGGTCCGAAAACATGGTCCATAAATCAAACACGCTTGCATGTAATAATATGAAACTCTGTACACATGTAGATCTCATCGTTTCATATACTTCGCACTCTTACTTTTTACCCCAGCCCAACAGGAAGTGGGCTATTTAGGGTTGTTGGTAAAACACACACAATGGAATGTGAAGTACTCCTCCTAGAGAATTCAAACACACGGCACGAAACTCGGTCAGTGTGAAGTCAAGACATTTAAGATGAAAGTTTGGGAGGGGATTTTTGATATCTCGAACGGTTTGGCCGTGGCGAGGAAACGAAATTATGGCGAGAAACGTGAAACGGGAAGTGTGTTATAACTTCAGCATACATTAATTGATCTTGATGAAACTTCAGCAGTGTGTTCGTTGTAAGAGCCCGATCACATGGATGTGACTATTGTGAGTCAAAGTTATAGCGCCACCAACTGGCAGCAGGAAGTGTGTCACTTCCAAAATGCTTTGAAATCACCCTCTTATTTTTACCCGATTTGCTTCAAACTTTATGTGTATAATGTAGACACACGGCAGATGTAGACCTGTGAATGGATTATTGATATCTTAGAAACTGTTGCCGTGACAACGCATCAAACTTTAATATTCTTTTTGGATGCTTTTGAGACTCTTAGCATGCCTGAAATTGCTTAAAATTGCATGAAACTCGACAGACAGATCACATTTATTAGCCAGGTGACATGTGCAAAGTTTCAGAAACGTGCGTGGTGCAGGGACTCAGTAGCGCCACCTTTTGACAAAAGTGGGGGGTTAGTTTCATCTAGAGTTACAAAAATCTGTATTTATATAGTTCTCCTCCAGCCAGACAACTTTCTAATTTACAGTCATTAGCAACAACCAAGAGGAAGTCAGATATTTTGGTTTGAATATGGTCATTTCTCTATGAGCCTACGTCTCTGTGGCTGCTGTCTGTGTGTGTGTCTGTGAGTGTGGGGAGGGAGAGGGGGAGTGGGGCTATGTGCCTGCTCTCTGTGTGTGTGTGTCTGTGAGTGTGGGAAGGGGGGGGGGAGTGGGGCTATGTGCCTGCTCTCTGTGTTGTGAGTGTGGGGGAAGGGGGAGGGGGAGTGGGGCTAGATTAACCATTTCACTGCTGTGTGGTTTGGCCTTCATTAAAAAAGAAAATAAATGTCTTAAGCCTTGTATTTTTTAAATACGTTTTTTTAATAAAGTAAAGGCATATAACAGACATGCTGCATTTAAATTTTTTTAATAAAACATTGTTTTTTATGTTTTTCAAGCCATTTGATTTATGAGGACTTTTGAAATGTCCTCATAAACCACCCATAAGTTGTAATACCAGTGTAATACACATGCAATTATACAAATTTGTGTCCTCATAAATCACATAAACCAACCCACACACACATCAAATTGACGGTGGGTGGCAATGCTATATTTAAAAGACTTGATGTGTGTGTGTGTGTGTGTGTGTGTGTGTGTGTGGTGTGTGTGTGTGTGTGTGTGTGTGTGTGTGGTGTGTGTGTGTGTGTGTGTGTGTGTGTTGGTGTGTGTGTTGTGTGTGTGTGTGTGGAGAGAGAGGAGAGAGAGCATAGAGAGAGAGAGAGAGAGAGAGAGAGAGAGAGAGAGCATAGAGAGAGAGAGAGAGAGAGAGAGAGAGAGAGCATAAAAAACAAAAAGTTTGGTTCCGGTAGGTGGTCAGTTGAGGTCATGGTTCGGTAGGGAATTTTTTTTTTTTTTTTTTTTTTTTCATGTGCTTGTCTCCGGACAAGTAAATCTGTCATTCACTTGTCTGAGAAAAAAGTTGCTTGTCCGGATTTATTTATTTATTTATCTATTTATTCTGAAGCAATATTCTCATCAGTGTTCAATCAGCTTTGATATTTAAATCGGCATATTGTAATATCTGCATTGAATGTTGTGGATATTGACTAAGAATATTGAATATTATGTAAATGTCGGAGAAACAAATTACAAATGTTGGATCCCCACAAGGCTGTGTCCTTTCACCCCTATTGTTCATATTGTACACAAATCACTGTATAAGTGCACACTCACGGAGATTCTTTATTAAATTCGCAGATGATACTGCACTAGTCAGTCTTCTAAAGGGGGATGAGGACAGTCATGGACCAGTTCTAAATGAATTTATCTCTTGGTGTGATATATCTAATCTTAAGTTAAATATTTTTAAAACAAAGGAGATGTGCATCGATTTTAGGAGGGAGTTTTCAGTGAGTGTAACCACTATCAAAGGAGAGCCAATACAAAGTGTTGAGGAGTACAAATATCTTGGGTTCATCTTGATCATAAGCTAAGGTGGGATACGTGGACAGAGGCTGTGAACAAAAAAGGACAGCAAAGACTTTACTTCCTTAGGAAGATGTTGTCATTTAATATAAGCGTCTCAATCCTCAGACTTTTTTATAATTCTTTTATTGAAAGCGTTTTTACATTTTGTATCAACTGTTGGTTCGGAAACGCTACAGTGAAACAAAAGAGTTCAATTAGGAAAGTTTTAAGCACAGCGAGCAAACTAATTGGTATCCCCTTGAAAGACTTGGAACAAACTTATCACAACAGATGCCTCAGTAAAGCAACAAAAATCACAGGAGACAGTAGGCACCCTCTGTTTGATAGATTTGAGAGATTACCTTCGGGGCGAAGGTACAGGATGCCAGCAATTTTTAAAAATAGGGGGAAAAATTCCTTCCTGCCACAGGCAGTTAAACTGTTGAACAAATGTATTGCAGCTGTGTACTGAGCGGGTCTCAGCGATGATTTTGTGAAACTTATTATTGTTTTTTTTTTTTTTTTTTTTTTTTTTTTTTGTGTGTGTATTATGTGATGTGTATGGTCGGTGCTGTATGCGAGCATGTGAAACTCGAGCAACAAAATTTCCCTAAGGGGATAATAAATATTCAATCAATCAATCAATCAATCAATCAATCAATGTATGTTATCAATCACCCTAAATGCAATACGGTGTTAGCTATATATCTTAAAGTGCGATACTGTCGCATAATAGTGTCCCATGAAGGGCATCCCCTCCCCCAATATTATTAAATGTCCTATTAGTGTCTTATTATTCTAAATAATTGAATTTATTGATCAAATTTAGGAATTTAAAATGAAAGATGAAGCATAGGCTACTGTTACCCTAGGTAGGGCTGATCAAATTAAATCATTTACACTGAAAAATTACAATTGCATAAAATAATGTTATGAAATTGATTTAAATGTACAAATAAGAAACAGTGGAAAGAAGTATACTAGGCTAATTATAAACATAACACTAAATTGCCAATAGGTGGCGGCAGGCGGCCGTATTAATGAGTGAGTCATTTATTCATTCATTCAAACGATTCGTTTTAAACGGTTGATTCATTCAAGAATGAGACAGATGTTTAGGAATGGCTCATTGATTCTTTGACTCAACCGAACCGATTCGGGTCAAAATGCTGAATCATTCAGTAATGAAAACAATGAGTGTTCCTGTGAGATGCGCTGTGGTTCTGCTGTGATTTTTGTTTGGAACTATTTTCGCTGCTGGAACAGAAGAAAAACACCCAATATTACATCTAAAATGTAAGTGACTAAATTTTAACTGTTTATTGAACTGTTGTAGGAAATCAATGTCACATTTTGATATGGTATTCAGGAAAAATAATTGAGGCTGCTTAACACATATGTTAAAATATAGAAACTCCACATTTAGATTTTTAGAGGCAGTTACAGTATGTTGTTAACTGAGTGTGTGTGTGTGTGTGTGTGTGTGTGTGTGTGTGTGTGTGTGCTGCGCTCATATAGATTTCTCCTCGAGAGGCTGCGCGAGCGTCAACAGCACAACCTATTTATTATCCACAATCGATCGCAACAACATACAATAAATGTAATAAAATCAGAATCATTCTCTCGGTTTAGTGATCCCCTAGTTATGTATTTTGTTTGTTATTGATGTTCTAATCAGGCTACTTGACTTGTCCGTTCGGGCAAGTAAAATTCTCTTTTACTCAATAGAGTCTGGCTGCAGACAAGTGACGTCACTTGCACTCTCGGACTTGCACGCTCAGACACGAGCGCTTCCTCTGCAAGTGACGTCACTTGCACTCTCAGACATGAGCGCTTCCTCTGCAAGTGACGTCACTTGCAATCGACGCCTGCTCTCTACGGAACGCGATCGGGGGCGGGGCCAATAGTCTTTACACGCACTGTTTGTTTTGCCGCGGCAATTTTTTGTGTTTCTTTTGAACGCGCAGACACGCTCATTTTGGTCGTGTTAAGGCGTCATTTGTCATTTTGTTGACAGTTTTTTCTAATTGCTAAGACACTACAAGTGGAATTTGAGGCTCACTCAGTGAAACCATTCACTCATGTACCCAATCTTTAGACCAAGTCTGCAAAAATACAAGGACATTATATGCTTTGCACTCAGTTTGCATTTGAAAATCAAACTTTTTGCAGAAACGAATTTTAACGACATTGGAATTGTTCTCAATCCGCCACGAGACAAACTATGCAAGTGAGTTCACATGTAGCTGAGAGCAGGTGTCGATTGCAAATGACGTCACTTGCAGCGGAAGCGCTCGTGTCTCAGCGTGCAAGTCTGAGAGTGCAAGTCTGCAGCCAGACCCTTCTCCTTTTACTTGTCCTTCAAAAATCCATTTGTCCCGGACAAGCAAGTTAGACGGGCTCTGGAGATACGAAGTCTCTATTTTCATGCTACTAGTACTTATTTTTTAGATATTAGTATCTATTCCATTAAGTACTAGTACTTATTCATTAACGACTAGTGCTTATTCTGTTTAGAATATTCAAAGTGCTTATTCAATTTGTATGCTTATTTATATTTTCAGAGCAGAAAATTCGATTTTTCTGCTTATTCAATATTGTGTAGTGACTGTGACTTACATAATTCACCTTTGTGTTAAATGTAGTTCTATACATTGTTGGTGATAAATGCAGTACTTTGTTCTTAGCGTTTTTCCTCATAACTGTTCAGGGATCGTGGTCCCTTTAAATGTTCTGAATGGGTGATGACGTAGGACGCTTGTCAGCGCCATTGGTGCTCTGTTAGTTTTTCTTAAGAAATAAACGACACACGTATTTGTGTGCTCAAAGTGAGAAGTTGTCTCTTGCAAGTTACTGCAATTTCCACACTGGTGACCCCGATATTAGTCTGCTGGACGTATTCAGTGACACAACACGACCATGACTGCGAACGCTGTCACCCTCAAACTCCCCGAATTCTGGGAATCGTCCGCATCGGCCTGGTTCGCACAGACTGAAGCGCAGTTCGCGCTGCGTGAGATCACCGCGGATACAACAAAATACTACTACGTAGTGTCGGCTCTCGGTAATTCAACGGCATCCAGAGTGGTGAGCCTTCTAACAAATCCTCCTGAAACCGAGAAATATGCAGCACTTAAAGCCCACCTGTTGAAAACGTTCGGACTGTCGGACGCTGAGAGAGCCAGCAGGCTTTTCTCCCTTCAAGGACTGGGTGACAGCAAACCGTCCGAGCTCATGGACCGCATGCTGGATCTTTTGGGAGAGCACAGACCCGATTTTCTGTTCATCCAGCTTTTCCTGCGTCAGCTGCCTTCACAAGTGAGAGCTGCATTGGCCAACACCACAATCACTGACTGTCGGAGACTGGCTGAGGAAGCTGATAAATTTTTCCTGGCGAGTCACGGACATTGTGCGGACGCGCTTTTTCCCGCGCACATCGCTTCAGTGACACGTGACGACTCCACCGTCGTCGCGGCAACCACTTCTCGGCGGCAGTTGTCTTCTGGCCCCCAACAACTTCCAGGCTTATGTTTCTACCATGCTAAGTTTGGAAACAAAGCTAACAAATGTCGCTCTCCATGAAGTTTCGGTGGGTCGGGAAACGCAGGGGCCGGCGCTCAGTAGTGGCCATGAGCGTCGGCCGCGTAGGCAGGCTGCTTTTCATCCACGACAGCATCTCTGGACGGCGTTTTCTGTGCGACACAGGAGCACAGAGGAGCGTCCTGCCTGCATCCCGTTTGGACATGGTGAACGACAGCCACGGCCCTCCTATGGAAGCTGCCAATGGTAGCCCCATCCGCACATATGGAACGAGGTACATCGAATTGTGTTTTGGAGGACAGCACTTCGGCTGGAACTTTGTTACCGCAAAGGTTGCCGTTCCCCTCCTCGGCGCTGATTTTTTGTGTGCACATGGACTGTTGGTGGATGTAAAGAATCGCCGTCTGATTGACGCTGTCACGTTTTGCTCTTATACATGCACGCTCAGCGGGACCGACTCCATACGGCTGTCTAGCATGGTTTCGGCTTCTGATGATTTCCAGCGTCTGCTTGCCAGTTTCCCAGCCCTCACTCAGCCCACTTTCTCTGCATCTGCCGTGAAGCACGGTGTGGAGCACCATCTCGCCACCACCGGTCCACCCGTCTACGCCCGCGCTCGGCGCCTCGACCCAACCAAGCTTGCCGTTGCAAAGGCTGAGTTTGCGAACATGGAACGCCTGGGAATAGTTCGCCGATCCGACAGCCCATGGGCATCGCCCCTCCACATCGTCCCCAAACCTGGTGGCGGCTGGCGCCCGTGTGGCGACTACCGGCGGCTTAATGAGGCAACGGCGCCTGACCGATACCCAGTCCCGAACATACAGGATTTTTCAGCACACCTGTCTGGCAAGGTGATTTTTTCCAAGGTGGACCTTGTTCGTGGATATCATCAGGTGCCGGTACATCCACTGGACATCCCCAAAACGGCAGTGATCACGCCGTTTGGGCTGTTTGAGTTCCTGCGCATGCCGTTCGGCCTTAAAAACGCCGCCCAAACTTTTCAACGCCTCATGGACTCTGTTTTGCGGGACCTGCCTTTTCTTTTTGTGTACTTGGATGACATTCTAGTAGCGAGCACGTCCAAGTCTCAGCATCTGGCGCACCTCCAAACCCTTTTTGAGCGGCTTAGCCAACATGGCTTGATTGTCAACCCCGCCAAGTGCCAGTTCGGCCTCTCCACCATTGACTTCCTTGGACACAGAGTCACTAAGGACGGGGCGGTCCCTCTCCCGTCAAAGGTGGAGGCAGTGACGCAGTTCCCACGCCCGCTCACTGTCAAATCCCTGCAGGAGTTCCTCGGCATGGTGAATTTTTACCACCGCTTCATCCCTCGAGCTGCTTTGCTCATGCGACCTTTGCACGAGGCCTTGAAAGGTAAACCACAGCACGTTGTGGACTGGACTGAGAGTAGAGACAGGGCTTTTGCCGCCACTAAGGCAGCCCTAGCGAACGCCGCCATGTTGGCGCATCCTTCTCCAACAGCCCCCATCGCCATCACCTCGGATGCTTCAGACTATGCTGTCGGTGCTGTCTACGAGCAGTGGGTAGGCGGTGCCTGGCAGCCGCTGGCTTTCTTTAGCCGTCAGCTGCGCCCATGTGAGCGGAAGTACAGCACTTTCGACCGTGAGCTGCTGGGTCTCTACCTCGCCATTCGGCACTTTCGTTCCCTGCTGGAAGGCCGACACTTCACTGCGTTTGTTGACCACAAGCCGTTGACTTTTGCCATGGCCAAGGTGGCTGAACCATGGTCCGCCCGGCAGCAACGTCATCTGTCCTACATTTCAGAGTTCACCACGGACTTGCAGCACGTTGCTGGTAAGACCAACCACGTGGCTGACTGCCTATCACGGGCTGTGGTGGGGGCAGTCCACCTGGGCTTGGATTACAACAGCATGGCGGCCGATCAGGCCACAGACCCGGACGTGCAACTCCTGAGGACCTCGACTACAGGTCTGCAGATCGAGGATGTAGTTTTTGGCGATGCCGGCACCACACTCCTGTGTGACATCTCCACAGGTAGTCCTCGGCCAGTCGTTCCCTCGGGATGGAGACGACAAGTTTTTGACGCCATCCATGGTCTCTCCCACCCAGGTTCGAAAGCGTCACAGAGACTGGTTGCAGCTAAGTTTGTTTGGCACGGCCTCAAGAAGGACGTTAGGGATTGGGCTAACATCTGTGTTGAGTGCCAACGGGCCAAAGTCCACCGCCACACTAAAGCACCGTTAGGTTTGTTCCCGGTTCCGGAGAGACGCTTTGACCATGTAAACGTAGACCTGGTCGGTCCTCTGCCCTCCTCTCACGGTTTCACATATCTGTTCACCATGGTTGACAGGACTACCCGCTGGCCCGAAGTTGTGCCTTTGGCGTCAATGGCGTCTGTCGAGATGACACGGGCATTTATTGGCACCTGGGTTGCCCGTTTCGGCACTCCTTCGGACATTTCCTCTGACCGAGGTGCGCAGTTCACGTCTGAGCTGTGGGACGCTGTCGCACAGAGCCTCGGAGTGAAACTCCACCGCACGACCGCATATCACCCGCAGGCTAATGGACTCTGTGAACGTTTTCATAGGTCAATGAAGGCTGCCCTGCGTGCCAGCCTCAAAGACAGCAACTGGGTCGACAAGCTCCCATGGGTGTTGCTGGGCATCAGGACTGCGCCAAAGGAGGACCTTCAGTCCTCATCCGCGGAGCTTGTTTATGGACAGCCACTGCGGGTACCGGGGGATTTTGTCCCTAGTGCCACGGTTCCCTGGTCTGCTACTTTCCAGCGGTCTACTCTACTGGACAATGCAAGGCTTTTCGCACCTGTCCCTACTTCACGTCACGGCCTCCCTCAGTCTCACATCCCCGCTGGACTTCAGACGGCTGACTACGTTTTCATTCGCCACGATGCCCACAGGGGACCGTTACGTCCGCCCTATGAGGGCCCATTTCGGGTTCTGGAGACGGGGGACAAACATTTTGTGGTGGACAGAGGCGGCAAACCGGAGCGACTTTCTATCGACCGCCTCAAACCGGCTCATTTGGACATGGCCAGGCCCATCGACCTGGCCCAGCCCCCACGCCGCGGACGGCCTCCTGCTCTGCCTCCACCCCTTGCTCATAAACCTCCTACACTCCATGCCCCACACCCGGGTATTGATGGCACACCGGCTGCAGTGAGGTCTCCTCAACCTCCAGTGCAGCGCAGCCGCTGTGGTCGTTTGATACGCCCACCTCCCCGTTGACAGTTTGGTTCTTTGGTTACGGTGAATTCTGGGGGGACGTGTGTAGTGACTGTGACTTACATAATTCACCTTTGTGTTAAATGTAGTTCTATACATTGTTGGTGATAAATGCAGTACTTTGTTCTTAGCGTTTTTCCTCATAACTGTTCAGGGATCGTGGTCCCTTTAAATGTTCTGAATGGGTGATGACGTAGGACGCTTGTCAGCGCCATTGGTGCTCTGTTACTTTTTCTTAAGAAATAAATGACACACGTATTTGTGTGCTCAAAGTGAGAAGTTGTCTCTTGCAAGTTACTGCAATTTCCACAATTGCATCTAAAATGTAAGTGACTTGACGTGTGTGTGTGTGTGTGTGTGTGAGAGAGAGAGAGATTGTGTCTGTTACAGTGACAAGAGTTTTTAAGCCTTGTCTTTTTGGATATATATATGTATTTTAAATGTATTGTTTGCTTTAAATTAAATTAAGATTGTATGTTTGGTAATTGAACCTAAATAAATGTAAAATGAATGTGCTATATTTCAGATCAATATATTTGTTTTCCTTCATTTTAATCAACACTAACTTTATTCTCATCTGAATTATAAATAACTTATTTCTGTATAAAATAAAAAATCCCGAATAATCCAGACCAACCGGAGCACACTATTTCTACAACATCATCAGTGCTGAAGCGGAACTACCAGAGCCGTTCGGCAGATAGCGAGCAGATATTTTGTGTCACGTCGTGCACAATAACTCTAAAGGCACCAGGGTGGCGGTGCCACCGGCTTGGGCCCGTAATCGCTTCTCGCAGCTATATTTTGTTGTTGTTGTTGGTTGTTTTTTTCCCCCTAAGGTTTTTTTGGGAAAGGATTGTAAAATTTATAAAAGAAAAGAAAATCGTGTTTTGTTCATATTTAAGATACGTAGCCTACTGTATGCTGTAGTTTAATAATTTTAGTTTAAGCTTGCCACTTGTGTTCTTTTTCCCCTTCTCTACTAGAAGGTCTGTTTGGACTTGTGTGTGAATAACGTCTCTATTAAAGTAGGTCAGCGTGTGTAGAGGTTCTTTGTGTTTGCGTGTTCTGCATTGGTTAATGTGTAATCCAAGAGAAGAATAAAGCTCCTGCCCCTCTCCGTTTGTTTCTAGTCTGAGCGTCCCAGGATCAGGAACCATGAGCTACGGTCTGTTCTTCTCAGCTGAAACATGGGCTCTGCTCATGCTGTTTGTGGCGCTTCTGGTTATGTGAGTGATTCATGACTCTTGTTGTCTCAAATCTTTCGATCTTTAGTTTTAAAATCTCAATTAAAAAAATGTAATTTATACTCTTAATAAAAATAAGTCATTTGAGTGTATGTAGAGATGAAGGGCTATTATTACAGTCACTGTATCAGGTGATATTCTAACAGATTTAATAGTTTGTTGCATTATTTTCCTGTTGTCTCTGTAAAGCTGCTTTGAAACAATCTGTTTTGTAAAAAGCGCTATATAAACAAAGAGGACTTGACTTTATCTTGATCTGTCTAAAATCCCAGCAAACAGGGAACGTTCTGTCAAGGTTCTCTCAAAGTTATGAACAAATGTTCTTCCAGTAACATTAACAGAAAGTTCGTTCAAAGTAATCTGGACTTTAATAATGTTCTCAAAACGTTATCACAAAAAGATTATTTATATCGTTCATGAAAAACAAAAAATAACTTTTGGATATTCATCTAACTACTTGTTACAGAACATTCAGAGAACATTCAAAAGTAACATTCCCATAATGTTTGTGGAAGGATAAAATAGAATGTTCCCTTGATGTTCACATAACCCAGAAAAAAACCTTGATATTTTGAACTTAATAACATTAGCAAAACATTCTCAGAACATATTTTTGTCAGCTAGGATATTTTTGTTCAAATTTGATGTCCCTTCCAGATATGGATACTGGCCTCACAGTCAGTTCAAGAAGTTGGGAATACCGGGTCCCAAACCCATTCCGTTCTTCGGAACGATACTGAGATATCGAGAGGTGAGTTTATTTTAAAGCAAATACAGCATGACTCTGATATTGTGTTTAACTGACTCTTGGACACATCTGGATCTTGATGATCTACTGGTTCTCCGTCAGTCCATCGCAGGTTTGATAATGATCCATGCGAATCTAGCGTGAACCTGTGTTACGAACCTCCAGTGGAAAGTCCAGGGAAGGAGGAGGTCGGTGACAATAATAAAACCATTTCAGGTTGAAGGAACAAAGAATACCTGATTTATCAACAAGTATAGCGTTTATTTACAACATTAAATAACCAAAAAAAAACAACAGATACAAAAAGGTAAGTATCAACAAAGTACAACAGAAAACAACTACAAACACTAGTATTTACCACCCTCTCTCCACCGAGAGAGTAAACCCCAGCACGAGGGTCAGACCTGATACACACTACTGCACGGACCCCACTAACGCCACTGCAGTATCACCCAGCTCTGGTAAGCTGTCTGTATAGAGACGTCTGTTCTCCCACACACTCCTTCCTCAGTTTGCCTGTTCTCTTCCCTTTGTAACAGCTCCCGCTCTCCTGCTGATTGCCAACAGGTGTGCACACTAGCTGATTGCCAATTGGAGACAGGTGTGCCCACGGGACCTGCAGAAGACAGACAAACAGCAGTACACCTGGGCAGACACACACACACACACACGTAACACTCCCCCCCATAAAATCAAACTAGGGGTTTGACTAAGGATAAGGTCACAATTCACTACCACTTGAGACAGAACAAAACAAAACACAAAAACTCCCACCTAATCTCAGACATCTCCCATTCCCCCAGCGGATGAATAAGGAAACTTCTCACCCGCGAGACAATGCGTCGGCTATCACGTTGTCAGCTCCCTTCTTATGACGGATCTCCAAGTTGTAACCCTGCACCAACAGAGCCCACCTCATCAGACGTTGGTTGTGGTTATACATTTGAGACAGGAAAACCAAAGGGTTATGATCTGTAAATACTACAACTGGAGAGGGGTTATAACCAACATAGACTTCAAAATGCTGCAAAGCAAGCAGCATTGCGAGGGTTTCTTTCTCTATAGTGGAGTAATTGAGCTGGTGTTTCTTAAACTTGACAGAGAAGTAGCTAACCGGATGACAGACATCTCCCTCTCCATCCTGCAACAGCACAGCACCAGCGCCGGTGGCACTCGCGTCCACCTCGAGCTTAAAGGGAAGAGAGAAGTTTGGCGCAGCCAGGACAGGGGCACAACAGAGAACAGATTTCACTGCTTCAAAAGCATGTTGACATTCTTCCGTCCACAAAAACGGGACAGTGGGACTACACAAACTAGTCAGGGGGGCGACAACTACTGAGAAGTTTTTGCAAAAAACACCTGTAATACCCAGCCATACCAAGGAAACGACGGAGCTCACGTCTGGTTGTGGGGGCTGGGTAGGCTAGTACAGCAGTAACCTTGGCGTCAACAGGGCAGACCTGGCCATGGCCCACCTGCTTACCCAAGTACGTCACGGTGGCCTTTCCAAACTCGCACTTCGCTAAGTTCAGTGTCAGTGACGCTGCCGCTAACCTCTGGAACACCTCGGCCAAAATTGACATGTGACTAGTCCAGTCGTCTGTGTACACTACCACGTCATCTAGGTAGACATTACAGTTTGAGACAGTCCCTAATACTATCTGCACCATGCGCTGAAATGTTGCAGGTGCATTTCTCAGTCCAAAAGCCATAACCGTATACTGCATGAAGTGGTCAGGGGTAACAAATGCAGAGATATCAGATGCTGAAGGAGTTAATGGCACCTGCCAGTACCCCTTCAGCAGGTCTAACTTAGTGATGTATTCCGCGGGACCAATACTATCAATGCAGTCCTCCATCCTGGGCAAAGGGAACGAGTCTGGGACTGTTACTGCGTTTACCTTACGAAAATCTGTACAGAAACGTAGCGTACCGTCAGACTTAGGGGTAAGTAAACATGGGGAACTCCATGGACTACAGCTGGGCCTGGCTAACCCATTGCGTATTAAGTAATCAACTTCATCTTTCATAATATCTCTCTTAGCCAGCGGACAACGATAGGCGTGCTGCTTTATTGGGGCAGCTGTCCCAATGTTGATATCATGATGCAGTACAGTGGTCTGGGACGGCACATCGCTAAACAGAGAGAGATGAGAAGTTATTAACAACATAACATCATCACGTTGAGCTGGGGAGAGGTAGGATAAATGTGCCTCTAGGTCGGACAAGAGCTCCGAATTGGACAACCTACCACCCTGGTGCCCTTCACCAAGCCCTGCTAAACCATCGTCAGGTTCCACCCCGTCACAAACCAAGGAAGCAATGCTGTTGCCTGGAGCAGCAGTCTCCGGAGTTACTTCCTGCTTCACCTGAGCCGCTTCTCTGGAATGATAGGGCTTCAACATATTAACGTGACACAGGCGTTTCTTTCTTTTACGGTCAGGTGTATGAATGATGTAATCCGTTTCCGACACTTTGTTTTCCACCACATAGGGTCCTGAAAAACGAGCAGTAAGGGCAGCGCCGAGCACAGGCAGTAAAACCAACACTTGTTCACCTGGTTTAAATTGCCGTTCAACTGTTTTTCTGTCGAACCGCTGCTTCATGCCTTCTTGTGACCGAGCTAGAGCCCTCTTTGCCAGGGAGGTGGCACGGTGCAACCGCTCCCTGTTTTGGGATACAAAATCCAATACATTAACCTTCGGCAAAGAGCTAGACACCAACTGCTCCTTAAACACCTTAAGTGGTCCCCGTACGCTATGTCCGAACACAAGTTCAGTCGGATTGAACCCCAAAGACTCTTGCTTAGCATTGCGAACAGCAAAAAGCACGTACGGCACACCTTCATCCCAGTTTCTACCTGTATCATAGCAAAATTTCTTTAACGTGGACTTAAGCGTCTGGTGCCAACGCTCAAGCGCCCCTTGTGATTCAGGGTGATAAGCGCTAGACACGGAATGTGAAATTCCCAGCGCTTGCAACGTCTGACGGAAGGTCTTGGACAGGAAATTGGTACCTTGATCGGTTTGTACAACTTTTGGCAACCCAAAAGTAGTAAAGAATTTAGTTAGAGCTTTCGTGATAGTGGGAGCGGTGATGTTCCTTAATGGCACAGCCTCAGGAAAACGGGTGGACACGCACATCACAGTCAGTAAAAACTGATTCCCTGACTTTGTCCTAGGCAAGGGACCAACACAATCCACAATAACATGCTCGAATGGTTCACCAAGAGCGGGAATTGGATGCAGCGGGGCAGGAGGCACGACCTGATTTGGTTTACCAACTATTTGGCAGGTTCTGCAAGTTTTGCAATAGCGCGTTACATCTGCCTTAATGCCTGGCCAGAAGAAATGCTCGAGCACACGGTTGTAAGTTTTAGTGACGCCTAGATGACCCGACCACAAGTGTTCATGCGCTAACCCTAGCACATGCTGGCGCCATCCCACCGGAACTACAACCTGATAAACATTGTCACAGCCCCAGTCAGATCATCTGCCGTCCCATCCCGAGGGACCCATTTACGCATCAACACCCCATCCTCAATAAAAAAACGCTGCTGGCTTGAGCACCCACTAGCATCACACTCAGCTGCAGCAAAACATCTAGCCAGGGTGAGATCACTCTTTTGAGCATCGATAAGGGCCTCACGGGTTAACGGCAATGTTTTTTTAGGAACAGTGATAGAGGAGGCAACACTTACAGGACCCTTCCCGAGACCGTTCTCTGCCTCACCACTAGAGGACAACTGGTCCCCCCTAAATATAGAGGAAAATAGTGAGTCCGAGAGATCCACCCCTTGGGCCTGCTTACGAGCTTGCGCCCTAGTCAATACACTGACCGAAAAAACTTCAGGGTGCTTCTGAACCAACTCGTCAGGTTCAGTTTCAGAGATAGGAGTATCCACCACCTCGGGGTCCGGATACACTTTTCCGCCAGCAATGTCATTTCCCATGATAAAATCTACACCATCAACAGGAAAACGAGACCGAACAGCCACGGGAAAAAAAACCCGATGCTAGTTTGGACTGCACATGAATGGAATGTAATGGAGCAGGCACAAAGCTCATCCCGATACCTCGAACTACCATGCTCACATCACAGGCAGTTTGAGGGGTCAATGGTAGTACGCTAGCCAGGATGAATGAGCGTGAGCCACCTGTGTCTCTCAGCACTGTGACCGGACGCTGATCTTCAGGTTTACCTGTGAGGGATACCAGTCCCTGGGAAATAAATGGCCTGAAGCATTCATCAGGTTCTTTCAAAACCAGCTGACTACCACAGGGAGATACAGTCTTAATCAACCCGACTCCTTTTGGTGGTTTAGCCACTGGAGGCTGAGGCTTTCGTTTGTACAGAGCACAATCTGCGATAAGTGATGGTCAGGTTTGTGACAGTAAAAACAACGCTTGTCCCCTTGTGCCCCTGAGCTAACACGAATGTTCTGAGTGTGTGGGGAAGTGTTACTAGGCTTCTTTACAGGATCATCATAAAAGGATGTGTAATGTCTGACAGACGTATTCTTGTGTGTCAAAGCGAACTCATCAGCTAGCGTTGCAGCCTGCTGCAGCGTGGTTACTTTCTGTTCGTTGAGATAAACAACAATCTTTTCGGACACACAGTTCTTAAACGCTTCCAACAGCATCAGCTCGCGTACTGAGGAGAAATCATCGGCTTTACATGCAGCACACCACCTATCAAACAAAACCCCTTGTTCTCTGGCAAAATTAATGTAAGTCTGGCCTACCCCTTTTCTGAGAGCCCTAAAACGTTGCCTATATGCCTCTGGCACTAATTCATACACCTGCAGAATGGCACTCTTAACTTTTTCATAAGAGAGGCTGTCTTGCACAGACAACGATGAGCAAGCCTCCTGAGCTTTCCCTGATAGTTTACACTGTAACAGAATGACCCACACGTCCTTTGGCCAACTCAGGGCAATAGCAATGCGCTCAAATGCAGTGAAATAGCTCTCAATATCGGTTTCACGGAAAACAGGGACCAGAGAAATATGTTTACTTACATCAAAGTTACTAGTAGCGTTAGATCCTGATGACACTGTGCCGGCAACAGCGGCTGGGAACTGCGCTGACTGCAACTCCAACTCACGCATTCTTATGGATGTTTCCGCCTCCAACTTCTTTAGCTCCAACAACCTGGTCGATTCAACTTCTAACTTTTTAAGCTCCAACTCCCTCCTGAACTGGTGCTCGCGTTCCCGCTCCTCCTTCTCCAACTGGAGTCGAGCTAAACGAACCTTCAGCCGCGCGTCTCCTCCAGAAATAGGAGAGGATTCCACGGACAACGGATCATACCTCGGCATCGTACACTGCTTATCCACGCTCTGCTTCACACCGGCGGGTGTAACTGCTGCCGCGGCGGGCAAATCTACTGAACTCAAAACACCGCTCTGCACTAACCCATCAGTCACAGCTACCCGTAACTCTGCTTTAACCAGGGAACTAGACACAGGAAGAACATAATGTTTAGCGATAGCAAACAAGTCAGTTTTCTTACATCCATCAAGCTGCTCTAGCGTAGGGTTTGCTACAAACTCTTCTAAACTAAACACAGCCATCCTCACCACAATAGCTACCTGGTTAACACAAACCAACAATACAACAAACAACTGTACGCAGGCACGCAACAACAAAAACGCGTAGGTTACACAATAGAACAGTCACATACCAGTTCCCTCCAAAGAATAACCACTTCCCCAGGACCTGCCTACCCAAAACTTAGCCTAAACTGTCTTCTGGGGCTTGCGGGCTCGAGGCGACTTTAAAGGCGAACTTCGGCGGCCGAGGCCCCGAAAGCCTACCCCCGACAGGGATCTCGTCCCCACCCAGGATTCGCCCCGAAAATAATAAAGGAAAAATAACAAACAAGTGCCCGATGGAAAGACTGCAGAACAGCCTAGCTAGACACTTCTAACTAGCTGGGGAAAGGTCTACTCTGGAAAGACTGGACAGTGAAAACCCACACGAAACAGTTTCAACACCAATAGAAACGATAACTGCTTACCACTTTCTCCCATACAACCTGAAATGTTTGGGAAAACAGATCGCGGACGAGCCCCCAAATTGTTACGAACCTCCAGTGGAAAGTCCAGGGAAGGAGGAGGTCGGTGACAATAATAAAACCATTTCAGGTTGAAGGAACAAAGAATACCTGATTTATCAACAAGTATAGCTTTTATTTACAACATTAAATAACCCAAAAAAAAACAACAGATACAAAAAGGTAAGTATCAACAAAGTACAACAGAAAACAACTACAAACACTAGTATTTACCACCCTCTCTCCACCGAGAGAGTAAACCCCAGCACGAGGGTCAGACCTGATACACACTACTGCACGGACCCCACTAACGCCACTGCAGTATCACCCAGCTCTGGTAAGCTGTCTGTATAGAGACGTCTGTTCTCCACACACTCCTTCCTCAGTTTGCCTGTTCTCTTCCCTTTGTAACAGCTCCCGCTCTCCTGCTGATTGCCAACAGGTGTGCACACTAGCTGATTGCCAAATGGAGACAGGTGTGCCCACGGGACCTGCAGAAGACAGACAAACAGCAGTACACCTGGGCAGACACACACACACACACACACACGTAACAACCTGTCTTTGTCAAACACACGAATGATACTATAGTCTCTCCAGTGTTTTTCTTATGACTTCTGAACATGTCTGAATGTGAACTCGTCTGTTGTTGTGGTTTCAGGGGTTTCATAAATTCGATCTCGAGTGTTTCAAGAAGTATGGACGAGTCTGGGGGTGAGTGTGAGACTAACGGATGACACTTCACTGATCAATGTCAATGAATTATCTGAAAGAATCATTTCAGAACATCTGAAACAGAAATTACTCTGCTGTGTGCATCAGTTTAAGATGAAATGACAAACATGTTTGAAGGTTCAACATTATGAGATCAGAAAGATCTGCACTGAAAAAAAAGTGTGTTGGATTTACATGATTTGATAGTGTACATCGGTCCCACATGAACCAATTAAGTTACACAAACATAATTTATTAATGTAACTTCAACATCATAGAATTAAGCCAGTATTAGTAAACAAATTAAGTAGTCTCAATGTGAATTTTAAAAGGCTCCCTGATTGGGTGCTTCATATATTCAAATTCATATATCCAATTGAAACTTCTTTTAGTGTCACATAACTCATTTTCTGAACTGTAGCCAACTGTAAACTACCAATAGCACCTTAAATGCTAAGTTTTACATGCTCTTTCAGCCAGAGCAGTTCCTTAAACATAGCAGAATCGGTCCACAGACTAACCAAATGCTCCACTCTTCTCCACAATGGTGACCCACTGTAATTTAAATGGTTCTAATAATTCCAATGTAATTGAACATTAAACACAATTACACACTATCAAGTCTTCCCTTTTTCTCATTTTCTCAAAAACACATAAAATAACACTTCATTTCAACATTTATTCTCTCGTAATTCAGACATATGCAAAGCATGCTGGGAACTAACAAGAACCGCCCAGTTTCAGTTAATGCAACACAAATCATTCATGTAGTCCAACACAAACGGATTAAGTAAACTTAAATTTGTCATATATTTAAGCAGATTGGACACAATCAAATTACGTTTGGACAAAATGTATAGCAATTGTGTTGCTTAAGCTCATTTTAACTTAGCAATTTGAACAAGCAGCAAAAATCATTTTTTTCAGTGTGTAATGAAGCGCTGAGGAAAACGATCATTATACGACCATGATAATGACAGTGAATCAATCGTACTGTTATAATGAACTAAATGATTCTTCTGAATGTAATATTTTTTTCTGAATTGTTTGTGTTTCTCACAGTATCTACGATGCGAGGCAGCCCGTTCTGTGCATCATGGACCAATCCATCATCAAAACCATCCTGATTAAAGAATGTTACTCTCTCTTCACCAACAGAAGGGTAAAATCACCATCATCTTCATCATCATTCAGAAATTAAATAGTTTTGAAATACTACGGAGCCCTAAAGCCGGGGACAAACTTTACGACTGTAAGGCCGATTATGAATGTTATTTGATACTTAAGACTGATCATGCCCAAATGCGCCGAGTTGCATTCAGTCTGTGTTCACAGTCGGTGTTTAAAATCTGCTACAGTCATTGGAAACCATCTGTAAGTGTGTTCAGTTCAGTATTATGTTTCAGCTATTCGTTAAGTCAGAGAGATAGGAGGAAAAATGATATTGCAATGCTATTGCGAGAGGACACAAAGTTTCTAATGAGAACGCAACAAATTTGTGAGAGAATGCAAAGTTTTAGTGAGAGAACCCAAAGTTTGTCTGTAAACTCAACAGATTTGTTAAAGAACGCAAAGTTTCTCTGAGAACCCAAAAGTTTTGTAAGGGAACGTAAAATTTGTAAGGGAATGCAAAATATTTGTGAGGCCACGCAAAGTTTCTCTTGGAAATTCAAAAGTTTTTTCGAGGGGAACCCGAAAGTTTTTTGAGGGAATGCAAAGTTTGTCAGGGAGCGCAAAAGGTTTGTGAGAAAATGCAAAGTTTCTCTGGGAATGCAAAAGATTTGTGAGAGAACGTAAAGTCTCTCTGGGAATACAAAAGATTGTGAGGGAACGCATAGTTTCTCTAGGAACGCAAAAGCTTTGTGAGAGAACGTAAAGTTTTTTGTGAATGCAAAAGATTTGTGAGAGAACGTAAAGTCTCTCTGGGAATACAAAAGATTTGTGAGGGAACGCGAAGTTTGTCAGGGAACGCAAAAGATTTGCAAGAGAACGCAAAGTTTCTCTGGGAACGCAAAAGATTTGCAAGAGAACGTAAAGTCTCTCTGGGAATACAAAAGATTTGTAAGGGAATGCAAAGCTTCTCTCGTAACGCAAAAGATTTGTGAGAGAACGTAAAGTCTCTCTGGGAATACAAAAGATTGTGAGGGAACGCATAGTTTCTCTAGGAACGCAAAAGATTTGTGAGAGAACGTAAAGTTTCTTTGGGAACGCAAAAGTTTTGCAAGAGAATGCAAAGTTTCATTGGGAACGCAAAAGATTTGTGAGAGAATGCAAAGATGCTCGGGGAATGCAAAAGATTTGTGAGGGAACAAAGTTTCTTGGGGAACACAAATTAGTTTGGGAACGCAAAAGATTTATGAAGGAATGCAAAGTTTCTCAGGAAACACAAAAGATTTGTGAAGGAATGCAAAGTTTATCTGGGAATGCAAAAGATTTGTGAGGGATTACAAAGTTTCTTTTGGGAAAGCAAAAGTTTTGTGATAGAATGCAAAGTTTCTCAGAAAACACAAAAGATTTGTTAGAGAACACAACGTTTCACAACGTTTCACAATGCAAAAGATTTTGTATGAGAACAAAAAATTTGTTTGGGAACGCAAACGATTTGTGAAGGAATGCAAAGTTTATCTGGGAACAAAATATTTGTGAGTGAATTACAAAGTTTCTCTTAGGAGCACAAACGATTTGTGAGTGAATGCAAAGTTTCTCTTAGGAGCGCAAAAGATTTGTGAGGGAATTACAAAGTTTATTTTAGGTGCGCAAAAGATTTGTGAGTGAATAACAAAGTTTCTTTTAGGAGCGCAAAAGATTTGTGAGGTACCACAAAGTTTCTCTGGGAAGGCAAAGGATTTGTAAGAGAACGCAAAGTTTATTTGGAAACGCAAAAGATTTGCAAGAGAGCACAAAAGCTTCTCTGGTATTGCAAAATATTTGTGAGAGAACGCAAAAGTTTCTCTGTGATTGCAAAAGATTTGTGAGGAAATACAAAGTTTCTTTTGGGAACGCAAAGATTTGTGTGAGAATGCAAAGTTTCTATTGGGAATTCAAAAGATTTTGCAAGAGAACACAAAGTTTCTCTGGGATTGCAAAAGATTTGTGAAAGAACGCAAAAGTTTCTCTGGGAATGCAAAAGATTTGTAAGAGAACGCAAAGTTTATTTGGAAACGCAAAAGATTTGCAAGAGAACAAAAGCTTCTCTGGTATTGCAATATATTTGTGAGAGAACGTAAAAGTTTCTCTGTGATTGCAAAAGATTTGTGAGGGAATACAAAGTTTCTTTTGGGAACGCAAAGATTTGTGAGAGAATCCAATGTTTCTATTGGGAATTCAAAAGATTTTGCAAGAGAACACAAAGTTTCTCTGGAATTGCAAAATATTTGTGAAAGAACGCAAAAGTTTCTCTGGGAATGCAAAAGATTTGTGAGGGAATACAAAGTTTCTTTTGGAAACGCAAAGTTTTGTGAGGGAATGCAAAATTTCTATTGGGAATTCAAAAGATTTTGTAAGAGAACGCAAAGTTTCTTTGGGAACGCAAAAGATTTGTGAGGTAACGCAAAGTTTCTTTTGGGAATGCAAAAGATTTGTGAGGGAACCGGGAACGCAAAGTTTCTTTGGGAACACAAAAGATTTGTGAGGTAACGCAAAGTTTCTTTTGGGAATGCAAAATATTTGTGAGAAGAAGCAAGAGTTTTTTCTGGGGAACACAAAAGGTTTGTAATAGAGAACGCAAAGTTTTTCAGGGAAAGCAAAAGATTTGAGAGAGAACGCAAAGTTTCTCTGGGGATGCAAAAGTTTTACGAGAGAATGCAGATTCATTGAAATATAGTTTTTCCTTCCATCTTTTATCTCTGTAAAATATAAAGGTACTTCAGGTAATAAATATGAATTATTTTTATTAATCATTAGAATTATTTCAGGACAGAGATTTTGCTTGTGTTGTCATTTTAGCTTCATTGTGTTCACATTTGTCCTCTGATCTGGCAGAACTTCCGTCTGAACGGGCAGCTGTACGACGCCGTGTCCATCGTTGAAGACGACGACTGGAGGAGAATCCGCAGCGTCCTCTCGCCTTCCTTCACCAGCGGGAGGTTAAAGGAGGTCCGTGAGTCTTTATCTGGATCATTCTCAGGCAAACAAGAGTTACAGCAGTATTTATTACATCGCTTATCTGAAGCATTACATTAAGACAGTACATTCAGTTTGAGATGTGTAACGCAGTTCAGATGTTATGGGAAGAAGGAGGCGGGAACCAGCGAACATTCAACACATTTAATACAAATAAAACAAATACAAAATGAAAGTAAAAGCCAGCAGCCCCTCACGGACGACTGCTGGCACACAATAAAACAAAACAAAACACAAGTTCAGGCCTGTTCCTCTCTCGATCTTACCTGTCGTCGCTCCTGCTTTATGCCTCTGCTCCTCCGTGAGAGATACGAGACCGGTGCGTCGCGCAGGTGTCGCTCATTATCAATCACGCACAGGTAGGGCTGAAACGATTACTCGATTACAAAAATTCCTCGAGGCAAAAACTCTGCCTCGAAGCCTCGTTAAATTCCTATGACGCGCACTATGCGCGTATCTATACTATAGGGCGTGATACATTTAGAATTTATTTGGCGCGATGGCGGAGAGTAAAGATGTCCATAAACGGCAGAGAATGTCTAAAGTTTGGGATCATTACATACTTAAAAAGGAAGAGAACAAGGTGCGATGTGTGTCTACTGCAGACCTGGCATACCACAACAGTAGGACTGCAATGAATCAGCATCTGAACCGAAAACATCCACTCCATGCTCTCACCAAGCGTCGCTGAAACAAGGTAATCTTGTTCACACCGAACGCGAATAGAGCGTCAAATACGCGTCTAGTTAGACGCTTAAACATTCGCTCGAGTTAAACATTTTCAACGTGCGCGGAAGACGTTCGCGTCATTCGCGACGCCCGGTGCCAATGATGCGTCTATTCGCGTCTTTGCATTGACTTTGTATGTAATCTACTCGCGTAAATAATTACAGTTGCGTACACACACACACACACACACACACACACACACACACACACACACACACACACACACACACGCATACACGCATACACACACACACACGCATGCACCTTCGTCTCTCTCACGCCGCGCGCGCCAGTCAGATCAATTGCGGCAATGCATCACATATGCTTAAACTTTTATGTAGCCACGCAACAATAATTTCAGCATGCATTCACTGTATATACACCGCGACGTGATGGAGGAACAAATATTGTATTGCAGTATTTGCGAGACCTTATAGGCCTATGTCACATCTTCCAAATAGTTACAGACAACAACAAAAAATTTAATTCCCCAGCCTGCTTCTCCAAATCCACTCGCACTTTTGGGGAAGACATTTTAATCGGCTACCAAAGTAATTGAGCATTAGAACATTGTTGGCACTTATACTAAATGGGTAAAAATTGCAATAAATAGGCTTAGTTTTGGAGCCAAATGTTGGAGTTGGAATAAATACCTTTTTTTTTTTTTTTGAGAAATAAAAGCCAAATGCTTGATTATTTTACAGCCACATCATTTTCGTTATGAATTATTTGTTTTGGTTGTTTAAAAACACACAAAAAAAGTATCCGATTACTCGATTAATCGATCGATTAAGTGCTAGATTAATCGATTACAAAAAGAATCGATAGCAGCAGCCCTACGCACAGGCCATCTCTCATGTCCCTCGGCCTCGTCCTGCTCACCACATACCCCCAAAATCTTGCTCCGGTTTCCGGACACACTGCCGCTCAGAGCCAGTTGAGAGACTCACTCGCGGAGCCATGCAATGGTACTGGACATCCGTTGGGGAACGGCTGGATGCTCCTCAGGTCGAGGGCAGCCGGCAGCGAGTCCTCTGTTCCCTGCTCCGCCCCCATCATGGCCGACGGCTACAGGCTCCGGCCCACGGGCGAACGGGAGCGACTCCTACGCTTCCTCACGGACGGCAGCCAGCCCTCCTCGACCCAGGAGCACGCCAGCGAGGTCTCCGTGAGAGATTCGAGACCGGTGCGTCGCGCAGGTGTCGCTCATTATCAATCACGCACAGGCCATCTCTCATGTCCCTCGGCCTCGTCCTGCTCACCACATACCCCCAAAATCTTGCTCCGGTTTCCGGACACACTGCCGCTCAGAGCCAGTTGAGAGACTCACTCGCGGAGCCATGCAATGGTACTGGACATCCGTTGGGGAACGGCTGGATGCTCCTCAGGTCGAGGGCAGCCGGCAGCGAGTCCTCTGTTCCCTGCTCCGCCCCCATCATGGCCGACGGCTACAGGCTCCGGCCCACGGGCGAACGGGAGCGACTCCTACACTTCCTCACGGACGGCAGCCAGCCCTCCTCGACCCAGGAGCACGCCAGCGAGGTCTCTGTCCCACCTGCTGTTCAATCACTCCAGCACCATCGCCTCGGGCAGCAATCGGCGTCCATCGCTCCCTCGTGCTGCCTGATCTCCTCAGCACCGCGATCCCTCTCAGCAGCGAGGCTCTCCGACAGCGTGTCACTCCTTCTTCCCGGGTTTTGGCACCAGTGTAACGCAGTCCAGATATTATGGGAAGAAGGAGGTGGGAACCGGCGAACATTTAACACTTTAATAATGAAATAAATAAATTTTATTTCAAAACAAAAGAATAAGCCAACAGCCCGAACGACTGCTGGCACATAATAAAACACAACATAAAATCAGGCCTGTTCCTCTCTCGATCTTCCCTGTCGTCACTCCTGCTTTATGCCTCCACTCCTCCGTAAGAGATACGAGACAGGTGCGTCGCGCAGGTGTCTTTTATTATCAATCACGCACCGGCCTCGCACCGTCTCTCACGTCACTCTGCCTCGTCCTGCTCGCCACAAGATGAATGACTAATTTTAACTGAACTACAGCATCATTCATGCCGGAGAGGATGTGTGTGTTTGATTCTCTTCCTAATAAATATTAAACATTCCCTGTGTGTGATAAAGATGTTATGATGATGATGTAATTCTGCTTCTCACTCTAGATGTTTGGCATCATGAAGACACACTCTCAAATTCTAGTTCAGAATCTGGGGAAATCAGCAACACAAGGAGAAAACGTGGATATTAAAGAGTGAGACATTGCATAATATCACAAACGCTTCTCATTATGTGAAGAGATAAGAACAGAGCTGCAATAATATCACTATAATTACCAGAGCAAAGGTGTTTGATTTCCTCACCAATCACCTTTAATAACCTCCAGGACAGAGGAAACATTCACTACATATAGAGCACTGTATATAGGCTGTATATTTATCAGATGAGAATAATAATGGCTTTCTCTTGACTGCATGTGTTCAGGTTCTTCGGCGCGTACAGTATGGATGTGGTGACCAGCACAGCGTTCAGTGTGGACATCGACTCCCTCAACAACCCCAAAGATCCATTTGTGACCAACATAAAGAAAATGCTGAATTTTGACTTACTAAACCCTGTGTTATTGATCAGCGGTAAAGAACTTAACTAATCCTTTCAGTTAAACACACTTTAAAAGCTAATGTAGGAAACTCTGTGAACAAAGTCTTTATAGAACTACAGATAACTTTGAGCGAATATTCTATTAATGTTACTGGAAGAAGGTTTGTTCATAAGAGAACTTTGCCAGAACATTCCCTGTTAAGACATTTTCCAATTTATTCTGTAGCTTTGTTTCCTTTCATCACCCCCATCCTGGAAAAAATGGAGTTCGGCTTTTTCCCGTCATCTGTGGCTGATTTCTTCTACGCTGCCTTACAGAAGATCAAGTCTGAAAGAGTGGCCAACGACCACAAAAAGGTACAACAAACACTTAACATGAACATTGTAACAACTGTGACAATCAGACACATAACTATGTTACATAAAAAAAAGCTTTAAAGCCCACTCTTAGGAATTAAATATCCCCCCAAAAAAGACAAGAGAGCAGAAAAGGCCTCAGTCGCCAGGGCGACCATCAGATAAGATGGTTTTATTGTTCTGAAAAATGTGGTCATGTGATAAGACAGAGGCCATAGGAAAGACCTACAGCCCTTAAAACAGACTTTCCTGCATTAAATTATAGACTAACTGATCTATAAATGAACATGTATCACAGGACATTGTGTGTGATAATTGTATGTCTCGTATACTGTGTGTTTTGCATTTATGTTTATTTTATGCATGCTTTATGAGAGAAATACTAGTTCTCTTTCAAGGGAACTCGAGCTGCGTCAAACGCTGTGGGAACGTCCCTGCGTGAGTGCGTCATGAACCACGTATGGAATCAGTCCAATGGCGAGACGGAACATCATAGGCGGGTGACGTCATTGACCAGGAAACTATAAAGCACCCCAAAAACACAACCGTGACAGCTTCTGTGCCTTCAGCAAGCGCTTTGTGTGTGAATTCTGTCCAAGTGTGTTTTTGTCTGTCATTTAGTGTCTACTAGGCAAAAAAAAAAAAATTCACAGACATTTATATATATATATATATATATATATATATATATATATATATATATATATATATATATATATATATATATTAGAGGTGGGCATAGATTAATTTTTTTAATCTAGATTAATCTAGATTAATTTTAAAATTAATCTAGATTAATCTAGATTAATTTTAAAATTAATCTAGATTAATCTAGATTAAAATGGCTCATTTGAATTCTCCCGAAGGCATTTATAATATGTGTGCTACCCAAATAATGACTAAAAGTAAGTCTTTGAGAATAGTTCATCTCGCATAGGGATGTGCATTTCTGCCAAAAATGCCATTTGACAATCGAGGAGCAAAAGTCGAATATCGTTAAAAAAACAAAACAAAAAAACGCAATGACAGAAAGGGAGGCCAATTTCATCTTTAGCGATTTGTCATCAAACAAACTGTTTATTAATTGAACAAGTAACATGTTTTCTTCGGGGTTTTTTAACATAGTAATTGGAAGAAGAAAAAAACAATGCGCACGACAGTCCGTTTTTGCATCGCCAATGCTCGTTAGATCAAAAAATAATGTCATCATATGTCATAATGATTTTATGTGAACCTGCCTTGTTACTGCAATAGCCTCCTTTTTAAACAAATTAGTTTCAATCAATGTAAACTATTCGTGTGATTATGCCACTGCGCAATACACACACATAACCGCGGGATGGCGGGTGTTCATTTCATAAACTGTGGACAATGGTAGCTTATTTAACCTGTTAACCAGTGCACCGACGCCCTGAAGCGTTTTGTTGTAGCCTATAAATTAATGTATGTCCAAAACCCGGATAATGTCATACTTTTTAGTAGTGCTATCGTGGCGTAATAATCTGTTTGGTTGTAAAATGTATTACCTGAATGAAATGAAATCGAATGTATCGTCCTGTGGAATCATTCATTCACAGACAGTTTACGAAGATGTTCAACTAATAAAGATCTTCATCGCTGGCAAAGATATGATGCATTTGCTTTCACTAGACTAAACTGTAGATCCACGGCCACTTCATCCAACACTCTTGATGTTCTTAAATCTTCCTGTTACTTACGACTCCTCGAGTGTGAATTGAAAGCGCTTCTGAGTTCAGACGATTCGCGTGAGGAACTGAACAGATCAACTGATTCGCGAACCGATTTAACAGATCTGAGTCATCTGACAACTTGTTTGATGAAGTCTTTGAACAGAATCGACTCAAAAGAGTGATTCATTTGTAAATGAGCATCGCTCATGCCCATACAAAGGATACAGCGCACTTGGAATGAACTCATTTAACAACGTATTGCATTAACATAAAGTAACGAGAGGAACGTCGCCCAACATAACAAAGTAAAAGTACACCTTGTGTCCCTGACAGGAAAATACCCTGCTGCGCGATCTGTGACAGTAGGCGCGGCGTCAAGTATGTATGTCATACTACACACTAGAATTGCGCGAAAATAACATATTCTAAAATGCTATTTATGATCCCAACCCAACTTAGATTAACGGCGATATTTTTTTTATCGCGCGATAAGAGTCTCACGTTAACGCAGCACGTTAACGCCGATAACGGCCCAGCACTAATATATATATATATATATATATATATTGCGAGGAAAGCTGTATAGAAAGTGTGTTCCCGCATGTACTCGTTATTCACTAGTGGGATACACACGATCTATGCGTTGTTTGTTTGGGAGTGCAGCATGCTCAGTCTGCTCTCGAGGGAGCTGATTGCGAGCATTGTGAGCGTTTTCCTCTAAGAACACTCCGCTCCCACCGATCACTCTTCGAGGAGAGTGGTTCGGATGCGCGCTCCCCGCGGCTCGGGTCCCGCTTCTGTTGAGGCAGAGCGGCGGCGCTTGTCGTGCGGATCGCAAATGGATCTAACAGCGGGGTTTGAGACGGGCTCTGCCCTATCTCAGCCTTCACCTGTCAGATCCAGTGCCTCAGTCCTGGGTGTGGAAGCACGCGCTGCGGTTTCTTCCCCCCAGGCTGAGGCACCAGTGTTACATCTATCCAGTTCTGAGGATCTGAATGTTGTAAGTGTAGAGACAGGAGATATTCAGGACTCGTCACCTCATTCTCCTGAAACTGAGGAGCTGATGGAGGTGCTCACTCGTGCTGTTGCGGAACTGAGTATTGAGTGGCCAGCTGTTAGGCAGGAGTCTGTTGCAAAAAGTAAATTGGATGAGAGAGTTCTGCCCTCGCGTGTTCAACCTCCACGCAGGTGCCTACCGTTTTTTCCCGACCTCCACACCGAGGTGTCGAAGTCGTGGAAAAAGCCGGTATCATATCGTATTTTTAGTCCCCAGACTTCCACCTATTCTAATATTGCGGGGGCTAAATTACACGGTTATGGAGCGATGCCCAAGGCAGAGGAAGCACTCGCTAGCCATCTTTCTTCTGAGTCTGCATCATCTCTTAGGGCACCAGCTTTGCCCTCCAAGCCTTTTAGAAACACTTCGGCTTTGGTGGGTAAAGCATATTCAACGGCAGGTCAGGCCATGTCAATCCTGCAGGCTTATCAGGCTGATCTATTAAAGGATGTGAGTGAGAGTGAGGAGGTCAGTTCTGACATGGTTCGAGAACTTCGTCAGGCTGCTGATTTATCTCTGCGTGCCACCAAGGAGTCGGCCAAGTTAATGGGCCCTACTATGCAGCCCTGGTGGCCACAGAGAGACACCTTTGGTTGAATCTTTCCGCCTGGGCGTCAGGATGCTGAGGGTAGTCCCCACCGTGAGAGAAAGGAATTCACCGCATCAGACGGTGCTCTTTCTCTCTCTGTGCTCTCAGGGGCTCGTTCTGCCAACCCCGTGTTCATGCCGGGGCGTAGGCGTTCCCAGCGAGCGCTTTCCCGAGGGACGCTCGCTCCCTCTGAGGAGGGTCACAGAACGGTCAAACCAGTTGTTCCCTGCCGGTGCGCCGTTACAGGGCGCTGTGTTTGCTGTTCGTAATACTCCAGAGGCCAGTCTCGAGAGACTGGTACCCTTAGTAGATTTTCTGGCGGAGTCCAAGTCTTCCAGTCGATAGAGAAAGGTTATGCTATCCAGTTCAGTTCTCGTCCACCTCGATTCAGCGGGGTCCTGCCCACCGTGGGCGTCCTCGCTCACACCAGGAAGTTGGGGTTGAGGCTGAATTCTGAAAAGTGTGCTATCTCCATCACAGAGAACCTCTTTTCTCTGGGTTATATGGGATTTGATGAAGATGCTGGCACGCCTGACGCTTGCTCGCATCGCCCCGATTCTTTCGGCCGTAAAGCAAGTGAAGCTAGGCCAGCTGCTCACTGTAAAGCAGTTTCAGAGACTGATAGGTCTGATGGCAGCAGCGTCCAACGTTATACCTTGTGGCCTGCTGTACATGAGACCATTACAGTGGTGGCTCAGGACCAAGGGGTTCTCCCCGAGGGGAAACCCACTTTGCATGATCAAAGTCACGCGGCGCTGCCTTCGTGCTTTGGTCATGTGGAAAGAACCTTAGTTCCTGTCCCAGGGACCCGTGTTGGGAGCTCTTTGTCGTCGTGTAACGCTAACGACAGATGCCTCACTCACGGGCTGGGGGGCGATCATGAGTGGTCGCCCAGCCCAAGGTATGTGGCAGGACCATCATCTCTCGTGGAATATAAACTGTCTAGAAATGTTGGCGGTGTTTCAGGCCCTGAGGGGCCATCATGTGCTTGTTTGGTCAGACAACACAGCGGTGGTCTCATATATAAACCATCAAGGGGGTCTGCGTTCGTGCCCGTTATACAAGCTGGCTCGCCAGACCCTTCTATGGACCCAGGGGAAACTACTTACATTGAGGGCAATTTATATCCCAGGTTATCTAAATCAGGAGGCAGACTTCCTGTCGAGGCAGGGGCCGAGGCCCGGGGAATGGAGACTCCACCCCGAGGTGGTGGAGCTCCTGTGGGAGAGTTTTGGTCATGCCGAGGTGGACATATTCGCTTCCAGGGAGGCATCACACTGTCCACTGTGGTTCTCCCTCAGCCATCCAGCCCCTCTAGGGTTGGACGCTATGGTGCAGGCGTGGCCGAGGTCACGTCTGTACGCTTTTCCCCCGATTGCTCTGCTCCCAGGAGTTCTGGAGAGAGTTCGGCGGGTCGGGGTCATTCTACTGTTGGTAGTCCCATACTGGCCAGTCCGAGTATGGTTTGCGGACCTAGTTTCTCTCCTCGACGGGTCTCTGGAGATTCGATCAGGAGGGACCTACTCTCTCAGGCGAGTGGGTTGATCCTTCACCCCCGCCCAGAATTATGGAAAGTGTGGGCTTGGCCTCTGAGGGGACCCAGCTCATAAGTTCAGGTCTCTCAACCAAGGTTGTTGAGACCATCCTTCACTCCAGAGCTCCTTCCACGAGGAAGTTATATGCCTTGAAGTGGAAATTATTCAATTCTTGGTGTGGAGAACACCGGCTAGACCCAGTTAACTGCCCAGTGGGTGCAGTGCTGGAGTTCCTGCAGGAACGTTTCTCCACAGGGTTATCGCCCTCCACACTAAAGGTGTACGTGGCGGCACTAGCTGCTTACCATCTCCCTTTGAGTGGAGTCTCTTTGGGAAGACACCCACTTATAACACGCTTTCTTCATGGTACTTTGAGGCTGAGGCCAGCAGTTCGCATGAGGGTGCTGACCTGGGATTTGGCCATTGTATCAGAAGGTCTCTCCCTGGCTCCTTTTGAGCCCATTGAAGAAGTTTCTGAGAAGTTCACCACTCTTAAAGCTATCTTTCTTCTCGTTATCTCGTCTATCTTAAAAGAATTGGAGACATTCAAGCACTCTCGGTTGCTCCCTCGTGTCTGGAATTTCCGTCTGGTATGGTGAAGGCCTTCCTCCATCCTAGGCCAGGTTATGTTCCTTAGGTCCCTACAGATGCTGCTAGACCTATAGTACTGCAGGCTTTCTGTCCTCCTCCTTTTATGTCATCAGACCAGGGAAAACGTAATTTACTCTGCCCAGTCAGGGCTTTAGATGCTTATGTCCACAGAGCTGCCCTGTGGAGGAAATCTGAACAGTTGTTTGTTTGCTTTGGGTCACCCAGGAAAGGGTGTCCTGCATCTAAACAGAGGATGAGCAAGTGGGTGGTCGAGGCCATCTCACTTGCTTATGAGTCGGCTGGTCAGCCTTACCTTTGGCTGTACGAGCTAACTCTACTAGGAGTATGGCTGCTTCCAAAGCTCTTTTGTCAGGAGTTTCCCTTCATGACGTTTGTGATGCGGCAGGCTGGTCCCCACCGCATACATTCGTTAGGTTTTACGACCTAGACCCAAGCTCCACTCCTGGGGCGCGGGTGCTTTTGGCTGAATGTGCACTGAATGGGCGACGTGGGTATTAGCGTTCCCACAGCGTTTTACGCAGCTCGAGTTCCCTTGAAAGGGAACGTCTGGGTTACGTATGTAACCTTAGTTCCCTGAGTAGGGAACGAGACGCTGCGTCGTTCTGCCATACTCCCGGCATGCCCATGATCGACCCTGCTTCAGGCCTATCAGAAGCTTTCGTGGTTGTGCTTTTGGGGTGCTTTATAGTTTCCTGGTCGATGACGTCACCCGCCTATGATATTCCGTCTCGCCATTGGACTGATTCCATACGTGCTTCATGACGCACTCACGCAGGGGCGTTCCCACAGCGTTTGACACAGCGTCTCGTTCCCTACTCAGGGAACTAAGGTTACATACGTAACCGAGACGTTAATGTAACCCCACCTATATCATGTCACCTGTCTAATTAATCCTCATTTAATGACTCACACTTTAGTGTACTGTTATACCTATTCTATCGCCTCATAGAATGCAGTGTGTGTTTGTGATATCTATCTGAGTATAAATAGACACAAATGGCAAGGCCCACACTTGAGACAGAATTAAAAATCCTACCAACAGAGGAGTTTCCCGCTTGGAAATTCCCCCTTTCTTATTGGTCGAAGCCAACCCTGAGAAGTGGGACGTTTCTCAGGCTTTAAATGGCCTCTACACAAGCCCTTCCCTCTTTGGCCTTCTCTTGTATGTTCGGGTTGCTGTCCTGCAGGGCCGCATCAGTCCACCGTGCAGCAGGCCATGACTCACAACTAGTCATGTGCTCATTCAGTAGAGACAGGACTCTCTCAACCACAACAGAATCAAGGACAACATCAAGAGTTTGGCACAATTGCTTTATTCATTGCAGAAGAAATCCATTGCAACTCCAACCATTCCGACTTCCTCCCTTCTCCTTGTTCTCCTTCTCCTTGGATGTTTTTTCCACTAAGAAACAAACATTATGTTATTTTGATTGATGCTGTGAAGCTGCTTTGATACAATCTATGTTGTGAAAAGCGCTATATAAATATACTTGACTTGACGTGTTGCTCTGCATGGCCGCTCCAGCCCAGGGCCATAATCTGCGCTCCAGCCATGTGCTCATTGAGAGAGAGAGAACTTTAAACCAGAACGGAATCAAACAAACCATGCCAGTTCATCACCATTTCTTCATTCAAAGCAGAATAGATCGATTGAGACTAAGGAGACCATCAAAATCCTTCTTCAGGAACTTCACTTACTTTCACTGCTAAGGCCAAGCAAGCATACATTTAATGAGGTGCTCTGAAAATCATAAGCTGATGGTTCTTTTCATAGTAAAATGGATCTTTTCCATCGATCCATTTCCTGTTCCCGGTTTCATTCGGTCACTTCCCATTTTCCCCAACTTCGTGTGATTGTATGTGTGTGTCTAGATTAGTTATGTTTGTGATTTTAGTTAATAAAACTTGTGCACAATACGTATTTGGTTATGATTCTCTGCTTGCTACAAAGTTCATTTTATGATTTAGATTTTGACTACAGGCTCTTAGTGGTACTATTTAGTAAGAAAGACATTTCCCTTCCCCGGAAATGAACATTTCTTAGAATTAATAAACAATTGTTCACGGGACAAACAGGGTGATTGATTGTAATATTAATTTAACTACATTAAATTAATTATATTTACTGATCCAAATAATCATAATTAATTATTACAAGTTATGATTGATTTTTAATATTTTATTTTAGCTAATTTGCTACAACAACTATATAGTCATGTTTTAAACCACTCTTCCCAATTCCTGCAGAAGAGAGTTGACTTCCTGCAGCTGATGGTCGATTCTCAGACGGCAGGGAAAACTCAGCATGGCGAGGAACACACAGAGAAAGGTGAAGCATATCAGATGGTTAACCAGAAGAAAGAGCTTTCTTCCATATGTGAAGACACATACCTTAAACGTATCCTGTGCAGGTCTGAGCGACCACGAGATCTTATCGCAGGCCGTGATCTTCATCCTCGCCGGTTACGAGACCAGCAGCAGCACTCTGTCGTTCTTATTCTACAATCTCGCAACCAACCCAGAGGCCATGAAGAAACTGCAGGAGGAGATCGACGAGACCTTCCCAAATAAGGTAGTACTCCATTGAAACACTCGTTGGGATCAGTGTGATGAGTTTGAGACTTTAAACATTGATTGTGTGTTGAAGGCCTCGGTGGACTACGAAGCCGTCATGAACATGGACTATCTGGACGCCGCGCTGAACGAGTCCCTCCGGCTGTTCCCTGTCGGAGCTCGACTCGAACGTGTCTGCAAGAAAACAGTGGAAATCAATGGTGTCATCATCCCTAAAGATATGGTCATCATAATTCCAACCTTCGCCCTCCACAGAGACCCGGATTACTGGAGCGACCCCGAGAGCTTCAAACCGGAGAGGTCAGGACGGGTTTCTCCTGTTTCACTCATCATACAGTCAAGCTCCACCAACTAATAGAACACAACAGTCGTTTCTGGACGTGAAAATCCAATTCATTTTCTCCATAAGGGACTGTTCGTTATTTATTTAAGGAGCCACCGGAGGAGTTTTGAGATCTATAGTCAAAATAGACTTGACCCTCCCCTCGCCAGCAATAAATTTTTCTATGACCCTCCAAAATGATTGTGAAAAAAGGCATGACCCTCCCCAATAATTTATTGATTACTTCTGTCCTGGTTTGCGCTTGGCAAAGATGTTCAGATATATTTATGCGTAGTAGACCTACACCAAACGTTCATTATAAAGGGTCCCTACACCCGCCTTTCTCAAACTGGCGCAGCGCTGACTCGCGGTAGAACATGCATGATTTGATTTGTTAAACATGAAGAGGATTATCCGTCTGGCATGGCCGCTCACTCTAACATAGATAATTGTTCGCTATTATTAGGCGCACAACCAAGTGTGTGTGCGGAGTGAGGAGCGCGCGCATGACATGGAGGCGCCGACGCAATTACCGGTAGGCTACTTGCATAAAATACTTAAAATACTCCATGTCTGGCCATACAGAAAAGAATAATGCATCAGTCGCAATACTTTTATTTGTGTACAATCACAATAACAAGAAAACGTTTTGATTTCGTAAAATAAAATAAAACAATCAGGGCGCGCGCTTTCATGGTCTCCGTGAACTGAAGCGCGTCAAAAAAATAAGCAGAAACAGCGTTGGCTATAGCCTGCCTCACATATATGGAAAAAAAATATCTATATAATTCTTGATATGTTCACAAACGAAAAAAAAAATCGAATCGAAAAGCAAATATCATCTGATTAATCCGCATGAAAGATGCATTTCTCTCTATTAAAAGCGCACTACAGCGGAGATATATGGACACGTGTTTGCAGCCGACACTGATTTATAAAAATAAAAAAACTACGGTAGTTCATAAATAAACATTTAAAATACATCGTTATTTTTTTTAAGACATATTTATTATCATTAGCCTGTTTTTGCGGCAAGATGATGCATGCATCTATGCATGCATGCGATTGAGTGCAGAATGGGTATATTCCTCCATGTGCCCAGTATTTAAGCAGAGATTAATATAAACATGCGTTATTGGCAACTCCAATTAATACATTTACTATAGTTTACATTATTTAATTAGTAATAAGTATCCAGCTCTTTACATTAAATTTGTTGAGTTAACAATTAGGCTAGTAGTTGAACTAATAAAGTAATACAACAAATATTAAATTAAGATAATAACTATAATTATATATTAGCTTCCACCACGCAAATTGCTGTTTTTAAGGTGCACAATCTGTTACACATTTGAAGATTTACCATAGCCTATCTTGAAGATTGTTGTATTGTGTTGTAGCCTATCTTCTGTTATAAATATTACGATTGACATTGACGTTAATTAAAAAAATAAGCACATCATTTTGTAAAAATCTTAGATGTTCTGTAGCCTACGTGTTTTGACTACTTTTTGAATTTTGTATAATAATATATCTAGGTAATGAAGAAATTTTAACAAAAAAAGCGTATATATTATAAAACATATATAAAATAGAATAGGTCCTCATAATCATTGATTAATTTAGCCAAATCCGATCACTTCAGGAGGAGGTCAGGGCCGCTTTCCAGACCAAACTGGACAAGTAAATGCATCTGGATGTCGAAACCACATTTGTAAATTTTACTCTTCCCAAAAAATGCTAAAAAAAATAAATAAATAAACTGTGAGAGCGTGTTAGGCTATATGTTATGTTATAGCCAGATATGACGACGCATCACCCATCAAGCCAACGCGGAAACTACCGCAAATCAAAGTGAAAGTAGCCTAAGTCACAGATGCTTAACACAATCAGCTTCATTAAAACGAGAACAGAAACGAAATGATCTTACCAGGGCTGTTGCCAGCTTGCCGCTCTCTCCTATTGCGGTCTTTGATTTTGACATTTTAGCTGATGATCAATAAAATGCAGCTCATATCTGTTGTTTTCGGTGACGTGAACTCAATTAAATCTGCATATAGCTCGGGAATTGAAGATCGAATCGGATTTTTTCAGAAATGATAACTCCACGATCTGCTTTTGAAGAAATATGGTAGGCTAGTATCATGCTACAGCGCACATTCTATCAGCGTTCTGTTCTGACATGCATTTTTTCTGATCGCGCGCGCGCTGTCAAACATCGCCAAACTAGACCTGATCTTTCACGACGCGTCTGATTTTTGTTGGGTCAGACCATCTGCCCATGATGGGGGGTCGAGACTGAGAAAGCTACATGGAAAAATATGCATTAAACAAGCCACTTTGAAAGTTTGCTGTTATCATGCATATAAAAGTTGGGTGACCCTCCCTCTAGACTAAAAAAAAGTTGGATGACCCTCCCCTCAACAAAGAATAAAAAGGCATGACCCTCCCCTATTTTCCTCCGGTGGTCCATTCCATAAATACCGAACGGTCCCTAAGGGAATTGATTTTAATGATTTCAATTTCAATACACTTTATTTGTCCCCAAGAGGCAATTAATGAGCCACATAGAGTAATGTAAACATTATACATAAAAACATCCTACATTAAATAATAACACAATGTGCATGGAATACATATTAATGGATACTAATATATATATATATATATATATATATTATATATATATATATATATATATATATATATATATATATATTAAAAAATAATTTATATCAAGACATGGTAAACAAGGGGGCTAGAGATGGCAGAGAATTTAAAAGCTGCACCAATTTGGGACAAAGGTTGCCTTCCTTCCTTGTGTCTTACAAATAATAATTTGTTACTTTTATATAGCGCTTTTTCTGGGACTTCAAAGCGCTTTACATGGAAGGAGGGAATCTCCTCAACCACCACCACTTACAGCATGGACAAAAAAGCCGTCACTGTGAAGATCCAGTTTAAAAAAAAAATAGTTACAAATTTTTTATTTGGTTATGCAAACGTCCCGTTCTTCACGCATAATGGGAAAGTTACTTTTGAATATTCTGAAAAAAGTAGTTCCATATAAATTAAATTAGATATTATATAACGTGACTCTTTTCTGCCTTATTAACAGGTTCACTAAAGGGAACAAGGAGACGATTGACCCCTACATGTACATGCCCTTCGGCCTCGGACCCAGGAACTGCATCGGGATGAGATTTGCTCAGGTGACCATGAAGCTGGCGATCGTGGAGATCCTGCAGGGTTCGACGTCTCTGTGTGTGCGGAGACACAGGTGAGCAGACGGGTTGGTGTCTGGTAAACAGGAGGACATTTGTCATTCGTTTGCTCACACTGACCTTCTCTTGTTCTTCACAGGTTCCTCTAGAGCTCGGCCTTAATGGTTTTCTGGCTCCCAAAGACCCCATCAAGCTCAAACTCAAGCCTCGGACAGCTTCAGACGTTTGTAACAACAAATCGTAACGCAGCTCATCCGCTGCATTCAGTTCTCTTTCAGTCTGAGGAAAAGGTTTGATGGGTCTTTTAAAATAAAAGAATAGACGTAGTCTCTAGTCTTTAGTGAAGAGGAGGATTCGACTCTGAGGTTCTCATGGTCTATCGGACTCGGACTGAGAGGTTTAGCAACTTTACCTCTGTAGTGAATGTCAGACAGATTCTGTTGTTCCCTGAGACTCGTGTTTAAGGGTTTTACTTTGATGATTGAGAAATGGGATTACCTTGTTAAGAAATGATATGTAAATGAGAGTTTATCAAAGAAATAAAGTCTGCAGAAATGTATCTGACTTGTGTGTGTCGTGTCTATTTAAACTCTATAACCTTCGCCAAAGCGAGGGCGCTCTGAGCAGTTTTTTTTTTAAAATCTTCAAAGTACTATCAGATTCAATGTTAATACCTTGACAAACTATACATCATTAAAAGATATAAGACTGAAGGTTTAGTTTGACCACATGTATTTGAGAATCATATAGTGACAGTTTATGTCTTAATTTGTGTCTGGAGTTATTAATCAAAAAATGAGTCGATAACCTTGAATATGAAATATGAGCGTCAGCCGCTTCAATCAGAAAAAACTCAGTGAGATCGCACGACAGAGCTTGACAAAACAACGTCCCTCAGGCTTTTAGCTCAAAAGTGTACAATATTGGAGAAATATTGATAGATTCTCATATTTACCATCAGATTAATAAGACAGGAATCATATTTATTGAATATCAACCCAAATGCGTCGATTTAAATCATTTGAGCGCTGGAACTCTGATGTACTGTGGTTTTCATACATACTGGCAGCTGAGGCGCCCTGTGCACATATGGACTTTCAAATTTGGAACACCCAAGAAAGAATATATCATGTGACATTTCAGGAAGTCCATCACGACGTAAAACATAACAGAGATCGCTGTAACACGCAGATAAAGATGTTTTGAAGACAATAAACATGATTGCAATGATATTTGGTTTACCTGTGTTCTTCGAGCCATGTCAGGTATTTTCATAATAATAGATTATATTTATAATGTAATGCTAATCGATATAGACTTTATCATGGTGAAGAATACTATAAAATACTATATTTTCTGTCCGATTTTTTATCTGAAGCCAAATCAGAGCACAGAAGGTTATTTAAAACACTCGACTTGTGCTATAAAGTAAGTTTTAGAGCACAAACATGGTTTTAATCTCATAAATTGTCGTGTATTGATGGTGTGCTAAGCTAACATGCTAGCTAGCCCTTGGTGCACCTGCTACCTAGCTGTTATATTTATGAATATTTCTAAATAGGACTGCTTGCTGAAATGTTTCTTTTTTCAAGAAGGTCATTTTTATATAGTTTCAAATGTAAGGTGAGAACTTTGAGAACTTTCCCTAAAAGAGATTAGGGGTTGAAACAGTGTGAATAGCCAGTCGTTAGTAATTATAATGCAGACAAAAGAAAGCATATTTAGAGCAATAACCAGAGGCTGGAGAGGTGTGAATGTGTGCAGGGGAGACTGACACTGAATGGAGATCGTTTAGACCACAACACAATAGAGAAAATAGACTGAATAGATGCTTAGAAAATGACAATAAACATCAGTTTGCATTTTAGAGTCTAATCAAAATAAAATCGTTTGACATGATCTTGAAAAACATTTAACTAAATAAAGAGTTTTAGACATATCATCTTCAGATTTTAAATATAACATGGTCAGACATGTGGCTTTAGCTGCAGTGCATTTCTAGATTGCTACAGGGCCAACTTCAATTTTATTTTCATGAAAATATTTCATAAAAATAAATTTCTAATAACTTGACAAAACTTTGAAGCTATTTATAACATTTATTTTTCATTATGACAATAATTAATTCTACATTTGCAATAAACTGCCAGGTGTCAGCTTTCAAATGAGATCATACTTGTGCTTTTAGAACAAATGGTTCATGAACTGTATCTGTTTCAGTTTGGGTATGCCATTTCTGGGGATTTTTCAAAATTGGGGGTGAAGCTTAACAGGTTAAAAACTAGTATTAAAAACAAAAAACACACTAAAAAAATATCACTGAACCAATTCACTTTAAACAGAGTTTGAAAAGAATCACAGAAATGAATCAAACTCACCAACTGTAACAATGTTTGTGAAAAACCTCTAACATCTTGTTTTAGAACGTTCAGAGAACATTCAAAAGTAAAGTGCCCATGATGTTTGAAGAATGATAAAGTGGAATGTTCCCTGATAAAAAAAGTTTTAAATAATTTTTTTTAACATTCAGAGAATAATGTTTTCATAACTGTCACGACCGGCTCAAAGCCGTGACAAATGAGTGGAGGACATAGTGAAGTTGGTCAGGTTGTAAACAATATTTATTAACAAATAGAAAAATATATAGAATAGGAAATCAATTACAACACAACTGTCATTTCTGTCTGACAAGCGATGTTAAGATGTCAGAACTAAGATCAAAATAATAGCAAAGGAAACCAAAACAAACCAAACCCAACACAAAAAGGAACGGGAGCAAACAACTCACAAAAGTCTTGCAGCTCTGAAGATTTCCAACCCCCCAACATTCTCTATGCTTAAAGCAACACCATGGAACTTTTCCTCTTTTGGTCGCCCTACTGGTTGGAAACAAAATTGTCCATTACCGCTGTCGTAAATAATTTAGCCTAACGTCGCACGCACGTTCGCTGTTTACCCAGCACCGGCTTTAGAATGAACGATGTCCACAGACAAGGTAGAGTATGTTACATGATTTCATGAAAGGATGATGTATTGCGACATCAGAAACGAAGAAAAACGAAATAATGACTATTGTAGCGCTTGACGTAAAGCAGTCGAATTTTGTAGTTGTTTTTGTGGTCGGGTTCCTACCCGAACCCCGAAGTTACATAGTGCCAGTAAAAGCGATACAGACCCTGTCAGGCTATGGTAGAAGTGCCTTTCACCCTGTTACGACCTGATGAACCACTGATAAGATTTTGGAAACATTATTTTAAGGTAAAAAAATGTTACATAGTGTTGCTTTAAGCTTATATACAGGTGTACATCACTCATGATCCTACACAGGACAGTCAGAGAAAATACACTTTAAACCACTTAAACACGGGACAAAGCGTCAGCAGTTACATTCTCTACGCCTTTAATATGGCGTATATCCAAAGAGTAACTCTGAAGAAACAAACACCACCTCATCAGCCTTTGGTTGGGTTTTTGTAAGGAGTGCAGAAAAACTAAAGGATTGTGATCCGTATAGACCACTAAAGGTCCCTCTGACGACCCAACGTACACCTCAAAATGTTGTAAGGCCCAAATCAAAGCAAGTGCTTCCTTCTCTATCACAGAATAGTTAAGCTGATATAAATTAAACTTTCTAGAAAAGAATCCAATCGGATGATCAATGTCATCCTCAGACGTTTGTAACAAGACGGATCATGCACCCACATTACTGGCATTGACTTGTAATTTAAACGTTTTATCAAAACTCGGAGCTGCCAACACAGGAGCCTCTGTCAGAAGCATTTTTACCCGCTCAAATGCTTGACACAGTGGTGTCCTGCAAAAATCTACTCCTCCCAGCAAATTAACAGTCAAATTGGCTGATACAAAACGAACAAACAGCGCTCAAATCTGAATCAAGTGTTCCTCTCAAGTTTGACTAAAAACAGCGACATCTAAATATACAGCACAGCCACTCAAACCAGATATAACACGATTCATTAAACGTTGAAATGTTGCTGGAGCGTTACGCAACCCAAACTCATAACTTTGTAGGAAAAATAACCTTGAAGGCGTAGTGAAAGCAGAAACCTCCCAAGCTCTTGTAGTTAAAGGAGTAGTTCACTTTTAAAATGAAAATTCTGTCATCATATACTCACCCTCATGTTGTTTCAAACCTGTATGAATTTCTTTCTTCTGCTGAACAGAAAGGAAGATATTTAGAAGAATGTCAGTAACCAGGCAGTTTCTGGTTCCCATTGACTTCCATAGTAGGAAAAAAAATATACTATGCAAGTCAATGGGAACCAGAAACTGCCTGGTTACTGACATTCTTCTAAATATCTTCCTTTCTGTTCAGCAGAAGAAAGAAATTCATACAGGTTTGAAACAACATGAGGGTGAGTATATGATGACAGAATTTTCATTTTAAAAGTGAACTACTCCTTTAAAGGCACCTGCCAGTAACCTTTTAGAAGGTCAAACTTGCTCACAAATCTAGCATTTCCTACTTGATCTACACAATCCTCGATTCGAGGTAGTGGAAAAGAATTAGGCTTTGTTATGGCATTTACCTTTCGGTACTCCGTACAGAATCTAAATGACCCATCAGGTTTATTCACTAGTAAAGATGGGGAAGCCCAACTAGAAAAAGAAGGTTCAGCGATGTCATTTTTCAACGTATACTCGATTTCATTATCCAATTGTTTTTTCTTATTTGCCAACACTCGATAATAACGCTGACGAATTGGACTTGCACCTCCCACATCAATGTCGTGCTCTATTAGATCTGTACAAGTAGTAGCAGAAAACAATTTAACATATTCCTTAGTCAAATTCATCAAATCAGTACGCTGTACATTCGTTAGATGACAAAGCCGAACGCTCAAAGAACTCAGTGCTTCCGAATTTCTAAGACGACCTTGAAGAACACAATCTCCCGGATAGATTTCACCTTCCTCCCCAGCTACTGGAGTTGGAACTAATTCAACTCTGTCATTAACAGAAAAATCTGCAAACATAACAGGTTTAACACATGAATCAGGCAGACTAACTTGGTCTTCTTTTGTCATTAGGACTTCGAAATCTTTACAAGCATAATAAGGCTTTAACAAGTTTATGTGACACATTCTAGTCTTTTTTCTTCGATTTGGCGTATTAATTAAATAATTCAAATCAGAAATCTGACGAGCAACAGTATATGGTCCAATAAACAGCCTGAAATGGTGACCCAACAACAGGCAACAACGCCAGTACCTGGTCACCAGGTTGAAACGAACGCAACTCTGTTCGACGATCAAAAAGTAGTTTCATTCGATCTTGTGATTTGCTCAGATATGACTTCGCCAATTGGCATGCCTCAAACTCGTCTACAAAATTCACTAACATATGACAAAATATTTTTTGCCGGATCAGACTTTTCCCAGTCAGCAGATAAAACAGCCAACGGACTTTGCATGTCGTGTCCATAAACAAGGTCGTTTGGACTGAACCCAGTACTTTCTTGCGCAGCTTCCCGAGCCGCCATCATTAACCAAGGTAGACCAGTCTCCCAGTCCTTACCCATTTGAACACAGTACGACCTCAAAAGAGATTTTAACAATTCTCCAGTGCTCCCTGACTTTGGGCATGATAAGCACTGGAGAGGTTATGTTGAATATTAAGTTGTTTCAACACTTGACCGAACAAATTAGAAGTGAAATTACTTCCCTGATCAGATTGGATAATTCGTAGTATTCCAAATACTGAAATTAACTGAGTCAGCGCCTTTATGACTAGTTTTGCCGTCACAGAACGTAAAGTATATGCAGCAGGATATCTAGTTTCTTGGCACATGATTGTAAGAAAATATTCACTACCTGCTTTTGATCTAGGCAACGGCCCGACCCAGTGTGTCCGTCTAGGAACGTGATTTGATTGGTTCCTGCAGAATGATTGGAACGCCCATCTGATTGGTTCCAGCACGATGATTGCTGCTCGATCCTGATTGGTGCAGCGTATTTTAAAAAGACACGTCCTCTCTTTCTCTACAGGAACGAAGGAGTGGGTTTTGTGTTTGAGCAGACAGAGAGCTTGTGATTTGAGACTGTTAAGAGTATTTGAGTGTTAGGAGTTTTGAGACTGTGAGTACCGTTTATTTGTTTGATTTGAAAGCTGTTTGTATCTTAATATCTTGTCATCCCTATTAGTATATTTGACCCTTTGCCTGTTTACTGACACTGATTTGGACTGCCCTTTTCAGTTTGTTTGCCTGATTGTAAATATATTGTAAATATTGATTTTTGGGAAAGTAGGGAGCTTGACACCATTCTTTTCTTTATTGCAAACTGTTTAATCTCTGTTTTGGTTAGGAAGATACGTTCACTGATTGTATTTTCATTTTCTTTTGGGTTGAGTCTTAGGAAAGAGGTTTAAATTTAAGGTTGTTTTGTTGGTTATTTTGGCTTTGTCAGCTCCTGAATCATATGTCCCAAATTAAGAAAATAACTTTTTTTTCTAATTCCTCGCCGAGTAGATGGGGTGTTACACCTCGTCTAGGGGGAAAGGGGCAACATGAAAGAGTCAATGAGGTGTTGACTCTTTCATGTTGCCCCTTTCCCCCTAGGCGGGGTGTAACACCGACACAATCTACAATGAGATGTTCAAACGGTTGACTAATGGCTGGAATCGGAAAAAGAGGAGCAGGTTTCAAAGATTGATTTGGCTTTCCAGTAAGCTGACATGAGTGACAAGATTTAGTTAGTTAGTTAGTTAGTTATTTACCATTTCAAAAGTAATTTGTACGTCTTTTTCACTTCCATATGGCCAGAGGTATCATGAGCGGTCTGTAACACTAGCTGTCGGAGAGACTGAGGAATAACAACTTGCACCATGGGATCACCCAACGCAAACTCTCCCTGTGGCACCAATTTTCAAACTAGCAATCCTTCATCTAGGTAATACCCAGATGAAAGATTCTCAATTGTGTCATATGATACAACTCGGTCAAATAATTCAACAAGAGTTGAGTCAGTTTTTTTTGTTTTTCAACCAGTTCATCACGTGACACTGATAAAATTGAAGGGACTTCTAGAGTTTTCTTCACCACCTTCTTAGATTCATGTTTTACCTCAGCCTGTGTTTTACTCATAGATTGTGTTATCACACAAGTGGGTAACACACTTGAACAGGTCAAATTCTCACCACCATCTGGTTTCAAGATCATCCGTCATGGTGTAACCACTAGATGTGGTGAATCATTCTGCCAGACATGATCACCAGCCAAGTCATTCCCCAGAATTACCTGTATTCCTTCCACAGGCAAGCAGGAACGAACAGCCACCTCCACTTCTCCCTGGACCAATACATATGGCAAAATAACTTTATGCAGTGGAACAGACATAACATTCAAGCCAATGCCCTTAATCAGCACATTACTTCCAGTGTAAGAATCAGCAGAAAAAGGCAGCGCAGACTCTAACACAAAGGTTTCTGATGATCCTGTATCACGTAGAACCTTTACTGGTACGATATTTGTGGAATCTACCAATCTACCAGAACCTTCTGTAACAAAAGGAGTAAATGCTGAAACACATGGCGAGCAAAATTCACAAGATTTGTGAGCAAAATTCACAAGATTTTCACAAGAGTGACAAGATTTAGTTAGTTAGTTAGTTAGTTATTTACCATTTCAAAAGTAATTTGTACGTCTTTTTCACTTCCATATGGCCAGAGGTATCATGAGCGGTCTGTAACACTAGCTGTCGGAGAGACTGAGGAATAACAACTTGCACCATGGGATCACCCAACGCAAACTCTCCCTGTGGCACCAATTTTCAAACTAGCAATCCTTCATCTAGGTAATACCCAGATGAAAGATTCTCAATTGTGTCATATGATACAACTCGGTCAAATAATTCAACAAGAGTTGAGTCAGTTTTTTGTTTTTCAACCAGTTCATCACGTGACACTGATAAAATTGAAGGGACTTCTAGAGTTTTCTTCACCACCTTCTTAGATTCATGTTTTACCTCAGCCTGTGTTTTACTCATAGATTGTGTTATCACACAAGTGGGTAACACACTTGAACAGGTCAAATTCTCACCACCATCTGGTTTCAAGATCATCCGTCATGGTGTAACCACTAGATGTGGTGAATCATTCTGCCAGACATGATCACCAGCCAAGTCATTCCCCAGAATTACCTGTATTCCTTCCACAGGCAAGCAGGAACGAACAGCCACCTCCACTTCTCCCTGGACCAATACATATTGCAAAATAACTTTATGCAGTGGAACAGACATAACATTCAAGCCAATGCCCTTAATCAGCACATTACTTCCAGTGTAAGAATCAGCAGAAAAAGGCAGCGCAGACTCTAACCCAAAGGTTTCTGATGATCTTGTATCACGTAGAACCTTTACTGGTACGATATTTGTGGAATCTACCAATCTACCAGAACGTTCTGTAACAAAAGGAGTAAATGCTGAAACACATGGCGAGCAAATTTTCTGTACATTATTCACTGTTGAAGTAGTCACAGCCAAAGCCACAGAGTTTACAGGGGACAAAGACTTAAATTTCACTTTAGAATTGTCAGCTTTTGCTCTCAATAAGAGACCTTCATTCTTCCAGTGACCAAACTCATGACAATAATTACACATATTTACTCTGTCTTTTTCATCAACAGAGCTATGCAACTGTCTGCTGGGTAAATCATGCACAAACCTGGTAAATTTGCTAGAACTTCGCCACGGTTCTTTTTTTCAATTTTCTCCACCCGATCTGTAACCAAAAACAGTTTTATGAGAATTCATCAGCCATGACGGCCGCCTCATACGCAGTGTCAGGTTTATGCTCGCTAATGTAAGTTGCAATACGATCTGAAATGGAGCTCTTGAATTGTTCAAGTACCATTCATTCTTTTAAATCGTCAAGTGTTTTTACATCAGAAGCTACACACCAATGACTGTGTTGATGTCGACTGTGAGACTGTGTCGATGTCGCATTGACAAAAGTTAACGCGTCTTCTGAAGATTGAGAATGCCATGTTCAACTAACTCTGTCTTTACCAAGGTTTAATCTAATCTTTTAGACATTTATCTTGACTCATCAGATTAATTTTGTAATATTCTGCAAGTTCTGATAGTTGATCCTTGAGTAAGTCAATTAACAAGCTCTCGGACGGTGCGCTAACAAATTCCTGAACGTTTGAGGTCATTATGAGATGGCTGGAATGTATGGCTACTAAATAAAAAATAAAAAATAAAAACAAGTTTAAAGACAGAAGTTGGAATAAGCAATTCCCTCTAACTAATATTTAAAGCGATCTAAACTCATCCCTAATATTCATAGTGTTACTTATACCAATAGCAACCAATTAACGAGTCACTACTACAAACACGGACGTGTAGCCGATACTTATCAAATTAAACTCCCGTAAAACAACCAGCCAGGGGTGCGTTTCCCAAAACCATCATTGCTAACCTGTTAGCAACTTGGATGGTTGGCAATGGGAAATTGCATTGCAACCATCAAAGTTGCTAACTTAGTTAGCAACGATGGTTTTGGGAAACGCACCCCAGAACAGTTTATTTTTTCCTACGAATTAATCAACTTAAAATGAATTTAAACAAATAATAAACCTCCAAATGTATCACATTAAACAGAACCAAATGAACGAATGAGTTTCTCTTACCGAACGGACTTGTCCACATTTGTCCAAATCGGAAAATATTTATCACTTAAACAATGGACAAGCCTCCATATTTATCACCCTAACAAACTAAAACCAATCTTCAAATAACAATTGGTCGGATGACACAAACAAACTACGAACAAAACTTTATCAAATAACAATTGGCTGGATGAGCCCCAATATTTGTCACGACCAGCTCAAAGACGTGACAATTGAGTGGAGAACAAATTGAAGTTGGTCAGGTTGTAAGCAATATTTATTAACATAAATAGAAAAATATATAGAACAGGAAATCAATTACAACACAACTGTCATTTCTGTCTGACAAGCGATGTTAAAGGTGCCCTAGAATGTGAAATTGAATTTATGTTGGCATAGTTAAATAACAAGAGTTCAGTACATGGACATGACATACAGTGAGTCTCAAACACCATTGTTTTTTCCTTCTTATTTAAATCTCGTTTTTAAAAAACACCCCTGAAAAACAGGCGAATCTCCACATAATACCGACAGTGACGCAACTGTCGGGGATCACGCCTCCAAAGATTTGCATAAGCCAGCCCATGTTCAATGCCAGGCGGAACTGCGCAGCCGAGTCATCGGGACAAGCGAGGATCAGAGAGAAAATGGCAGATCATGGAAATAAATGCTATGTTACAGGCTGTGCAGGGAATGTGAGGACTTTTCATACCCTTCCCACAGAAAAGAAATGTCAACAGGCGTGGATGATGTTTATATATAATCGGATACCGCAACAGTTTAATTCGTTGTTGTTAGTTGTTAGTTTGCTCTGCCCATTTCACCACGGACTTATTTTCGAACCACGGACAATATCAAGCTTCTCTCAGCGTCTCAAACTGAAGAAGGGGGTAATTCCAACTATATTCCCGCAACCGGTAAGTAGTGATTTTATTAAAGATAATTTACACTGTGTTAGACCCAGCGCAATAGCAAACTCCCAAGTAACTAGCCTAGCTGCTACATAACCAACGTTAAATAGGCTAATTCTCAGTGAATAAACTATACAGAAAGTGGTCAAAGAACAATCCACACAGCGCAAGTTTATCTCTCTTGCCAAACTCGTTATGAAATCTGACGCTGTTACACTGCCAACGAAGCTCTTACTGTATGTACATCGTTTGCATTGGTGAAAGCATGAGAGAGAGAAACTGCGTTGTCTCGCGATCAACAAACTGTCATCTGCTTGCTCAATGTACATCAAAGCAACATTTTATGTGATGGAAATAGATTTGAATACTTTAAAAACATCTCACGATTCGTTAATCACGATAGCTGTAATAGTTAAAACGTATATAAAAGCTGTTGTGAAAGTATTCGAGAGAGTTTCACATGTCATATTTCATATGCAAGCATGTCAGCCAATCACAGCAGTGGCCGGTTCTCACAGCAGACACGCCCCTTCAAACAGAGTGTTCAAATCAGAGACTAAAATCAGGCTAGGAAAAATGCCTTTTATTTCTAAATTATGACTATTTTTGATCTAAAAAACATACTAACATTATAAGGGCAACCCAGGAAACATTATAAAATAATTAAAAAAACCATTCTAGGGCACCTTTAAGATGTCAGATAGTGATGTTACGTCTGACACCGACGCTCCGAAGCTTGCTTCAAACGAACGGCCCTTGCAATGAACCACTGCTTCGGAGCTTGTATCATTACGTCACTAGCAGAGCCGGACAGTAACGGAGTACATTTACTTGAGTACAGTACTTAAGTACAATTTTTAGGGATCTGTACTTTACTCGAGTATCATTTTTGGAGAGTACTCATGACTTTACTGAAGTACATTTGAGAGACAAATATTGTACTCTTTACTCCACTACATTTCTATCCATAACCGTGAGTACCCGTTACTACTTCTAAAAAAAAAAAAAAAAGGAAAAAAGAAAAATCTCAGAAACCCTCAATTTGTTGTTTCCCTCTCAAACGTGATTAGATTGTGCAGGCGCCACTGATTGGGACACAGCCTATCAGCAATCACCTTCAGCTTTCCGCCAAAGTCAACTCCATGGTCAGATTTAGATATGAGACGAACCATTGACGAAACAATGGATGAAGGCCATTCCATCCCGGGAATGTGCCAACCCGTGGCCCCACCTCACCAGACTATTAAAATTTTCTGAATTTTCTGAAATGTTCTTAAATGTTAAATAAAGCAACATGGTAAAAATATGCATCAAAGACAGAAACTTCAAAAACTATCTGCTACATTATACAACTACAACCAGTTACACAAGCAGTTAACAAATTATAGAGGTATATGCTTCCCACAGCTAAACAAGATAATGCTTTCACACATGATACTGCCCTGCAAAAAAAAAAAAAAACTATAGACACCATTAAATTGGATTTAATGGTTTTCATGGGAATTTTATTGGTTATAATGGAAATTATAGTGGTGTCTGTGGGTCTCTACTGATTATGTGTTGGGTTCTATTGGTGGGGGCATTAAATCCTAATGGAATATGTACCTAACACACTACAAAAAGAATTCTGTAGTGGTTTAAATGGTAAAAGCCAGTTTAATAGAAACCATTAGAATTTCTGTGATGGTTTCCAACTTTTTTTAAGCTGGTCTGATCTTCTGTCCTTGTCTAAAGAAATAATTACACACACACGCACGCACACACACACACACACACACACACACACACACACACACACACACACACCACACACACACACACACACACACACACACACACACACACACACAATGTTTTATTATCAAGGTGAACACATGAAATTCACCTACATAAATGAGTTTCACAGCACTAACACAGTTTCAGCTTTAATCGCCTCGGTAAACACGTCATAAACGGGGGGTTAACATAAGCCTACTTGCATTTTATGGTTGTCAGCTTTGTTGCATTACATTTACTTCACCAGGAGATGGTGCTGCAATTTCTATCTAAATGAAGCTTCGAGTAATGAACCATTTTCGACACAATTGTATCGGAAAGCAATAATGCTTCGAAATGCTTCATTTGGCCATCACTAATGTCAAACAGAACTAAGATCAAAATAATAGCAAAAAATAAAATAAAAAGGAACGGTAGCAAACAAATTGAGCGTCAGCGTCAGTTCTGGCAGGCCAGATGGTCAAGATGCTGCTAATGCTTGCTAACAACACCTCCCATCAGCTGTTCTGCTCCAGCTGATCTGCTCCAGCTGAGCCGCATTAGCTGGGTAACTCCCCTCGCTGCTCAATGGCCAAGCTCAAACAAGGCGCCCTATTTAAGGCTCATTCAGCTTTGCTCATACATGCTGCTGCTCGCTTCTGCTGTTAATTCTGTACGCTGGTAAAACCACTCATGTTGCTAAGTTCAAAAGTACTGCTTCTACTCACCCTATTGTCGGCTATGACTTCCGCCGCTGTCGAGGAAGAATGGCAAGACTCTTCTGAGGAAACCCGGCCATCACCATTTCAATCGGATCAGGTGCAGGATGCCTGCCCGGAAGATAACGCTACCGCTCGTAGGAGTTCTCGGCGGTTGGCGAATAAATCCTCGTCGCAAACATGCATAGGCGATTGGCCCGTGGCAAAAATACTGGAAACCCTATTTTTAAACGACATTCAGCCTCCGCGTGGCGCCTCTCACGAGGACCTATTTGTCCTCCTCTGCGATTCTCTAATAATCCCAGTTGTTGAATCTCCGCCGGTGCCTCCTCTCCAGTCCTCTGGAAAAAAGCACACCTCGAAGCGCAAAAATCCCGAGACGGCCAGCAAAGCCCCAGCACAAAAACGGGTCAGCTGCTCTGTTCGTCCAGGCCCAAGTACTTTTTCAGCAGATGATCCAGTGCTCATGGCACTTTCTGACATTCAATCTTCTCTGATCGGCATGTCCGCTAGGATATCAACACTGGAAGACGGCTCCGCTTCCAGACCTTCCTCGACCATCTTCTCTGCTCAATCGACATCCACCCCGGCTTCAACCGCCGCTGTTGTCTCCGACCCGCGTCACCATCCGCGCCAGCCTCAAAGTGATGACGTCACCACGGAATTTATGCCTAAAAGGACCCTAGCAACCGCCGTACCTCTTTCCACTGGCTCGCCTTTTTTTCCACCAGCTGCTGCCATCTCTCATCAGCTGAGGGGACAGATATTGGCAGGTAATGACATTAACCTCGTTAAACTCCTGCTGGGTTCCGAGCTGTGTGAACGGCGTATAGTAGACTGTGGTGACGTGCATGTCGAGCTAAAAGATGGGGACCCTAGACTTTCAAAAATTCTAACTTTTCCCGAGTTCGTTACCGCATTTGGAGTTTATAGGGATGTTATCTGTGAGGTCCATCCAGCGCGCAGAGCCGAACTAGATGCCTATCTGGCCATAATTTCTGACCTAGCTCTCTCTTACGGTGGGGTTCTGTTTTACGAGTATCATAAGTCTTTTTCTGCAAAGGCAGCCATGTTCATTCAACGCTTTAATCAAAGACTAGACTGGTCCGTGGTCGATCTCGCGCTCATAAGTAGACACTTCACAGGTCACCAAATCCTGTCCTGCTCCGTTTGCGGCTCTCTTTCGCATTCTACGAATCTATGCTCTAAATCTAAGCCTATTTCCTCAATGTCTCATTCTGGCCCGAGCCAAAAAGCCGGCCCCCAGGTGAATAATTTTGCTACTCCTATTTGCTTTAATTTCAATGAAAATATTTGTAGGATGCATAATTGTAAATATTTTCATGTTTGTAGCTACTGTGGGAACGCCCACCCAAAGTCCGTGTGCCCGAGGAGAACACGCTTCATAAAAATGGAGCGAAAGAAATAAAACCATCAACTCCCATAAACGTTCCCAAGCTGGGACGGGCGTTGAGAAAGCATCCTGACCCCTGTTTTGTGGATTATTAGTCTTGTTCAGGTTTTTTTTGCTGGCCTGTTGCATTTTCCTGCTGTGTCTTTTCATTGCCATAATCTACTGTCCGCGTCTCAGGAGCCGGAAACTGTGGATACCTTGCTCGAGAAAGAGGTTAAGAAAGGATTCATGATAGGCCCATTTGATAATTCTCCTTTTCCGATTTTTAGGATAAGTCCTATAGGAGTAGCCACTCGAAAATATTCAGGTAAAAAACGTTTCATTATCGACCTTTCCGCTCCCCACAATGGTTTGGCTGACAGCATCAATAGCCTTATTCCTTTAGCTCCATTTTCTCTATTTTACAACACTGTCGATGATGCCATCAATTTCATAAAAAAGGCAGGACGTGGAGCTTGGCTTGCAAAGGCAGATATTTCCGATGCTTTTAAAGTTATGTCTTTGCATCCCTCGCGGTTAGACTCACTTTTGGCTGTCGTAGCAGTCCGAAAATATTCGATACTGTCAGGGTTGGGTGCAGGTAGCTGAAGACGAGGACACGGGAGCTTCAATATAATAGTTTTAATTAACAAAATGAAACTTCCAAAATCAAACAAGAACAAAACTCCAGGAATTCAGGGTTAACACACAACCATACATTGACGACGATCGACAAACACTCAGGGAAAACACAGGGCTTAAATACACTGAACCAAACAAGATAATTAACTGAACACAGGTGATAAAACTGAACACAAACGAGGAGCGGGAAAACTTAACAGGACTAAACCAAAAATCACGAAGACAGGGGAAAACAAGATCACAAAAGATAACTAAACACATCAAAACGTGACAGTACCTCCCCCCTCCCCGAAGGCGCGTCCTCGCGCCGTATAACATCCAAAGGGGTGGGAGGGTGGGCGCCCTGGAGGCTGACGAGGGCATGGTGCAGGTCCGGGAAGCCTCCAGGGCGGAGCAGGCTGTGGGCGTGGCTACGGCGGAGCAGGCTGTGGGCGTGGCCAGGGCGGAGCAGGCTGTGGGCGTGGCCACGACGGTGCAGGCTGTGGGCGTGGCCACGACGGTGCAGGCTGTGGGCGTGGCCACGACGGTGCAAGCTGTGGGCGTGGCCACGACGGTGCAGGCTGTGGGCGTGGCCACGACGGTGCAGGCTGTGGGCGTGGCCACGACGGCGCAGGCTGTGGGCGTGGCCACGGCGGTGCAGGCTGTGGGCGTGGCCACGGCGGTGCAGGCTGTGGGCGTGGCCAGGGCGGAGCAGTCCCTTCGGATGGCCACGGCGGTGAGGACCCTTCGGGTGGCCATGGCGGGGAAGACCCTTCAGGTGGCCACGGCGGTGAAGACCCTTCAGGTGGCCATGGCGGTGAAGACCCTTCGGGTGGCCACGGCGGTGAAGACCCTTCCGGCGGCCGTGGTGGTGAAGACCCTTCGGGTGGCCACGGCGGTGAAGACCCTTCAGGCGGCCGTGGTGGTGAAGACCCTTCGGGTGGCCATGGCGGTGAGGACCCTTCGGGTGGCCATGGCGGTGTTATTTTTTCAGGCCTCCATGGATCTTTGGCCGGCCACGGCGAAGGCGTATAGCGCCCCCCCAAAATTTTCTTGGGGAGGACAGGCTCAGGATCGGGAACTGACTTGACATCAACGGGCGCTGGGTCAACGGGGTCTGGGTCAACGGGCTCTGGGTCTGGGTCAACGGGCTCTGGGTCTGGGTCAACGGGCTCTGGGTCTGGGTCAACGGGCTCTGGGCTCTGGGTGGTCAACGGGCTCTGGGGCTGGGTCAACGGGCTCTGGCTCTGGCGCTGGGTCAACGGGCTCTGGCTCTGGCGCTGGGTCAACGGGCTCTGGCTCTGGTGCTGGGTCAACGGGCTCTGGCTCTGGCGCTTCATGGGACTCGGAACTGGACGGGGCCAGCACATCAGGGGACTCGGAACTGGACGGGACCAGCACATCAGGGGACTCGGAACTGGACGGAACCAGCATTTCAGGGAGCTTGGGGCTGGGCTCAGGCTCTGGCGGGCAGGCGACAGGCTCAGGCTCTGGCGGGCAGGTGACGGGCTCAGGCTCTGGCGGGCAGGCGACGGGCTCAGGATCTGGCTGGATGTGGTTGACGTGAACCCCAGCCTCGGCAGCCATCCTCCTGGCTAATCGCACTGACATCAGTGGGGGATCAGTCATACAGGACATCAGCCGGGGAAGTCCATGGACCGATCTGGCGGCAGGGCTGATGCGGTGTGCAGGCTCTGGCGGGCAGGCGATGGGCTCAGGGGCCGGTGTGCAGGTGATGGGCTCAGGCGTTGGCGTGCAGGTGATGGGCTCAGGCGTTGGCGTGCAGGTGATGGGCTCAGGCGTTGGCGGGCTTGAAGCTGGCTGGAGTGGTAGATCTTCTACAAGGTAGCTGGATCCACACGCCCACAGCGTGTGATCCACAAACTCCAGGAAGGATAGATGGAGGTCCTTGACAAGAATTATCTGGGCCAATGGGTCCTTCAGACCACCCCAGAAACTCTTTGTTAGTTCCTCTTCCTCCATCGACACATCATCATAAATGTCTAAATAGAGCCCCGCATACTCTTCGAGGGAGCGTTCGCCTTGAAAGAGGATAGGGTTTTCGAAAGGGCTCACCTCTTTCATCTTCCTTCTATTCATTTTCGTTTTATGGTCGATCGTTCTGTCAGGGTTGGGTGCAGGTAGCTGAAGACGAGGACACGGGAGCTTCAATATAATAGTTTTAATTAACAAAATGAAACTTCCAAAATCAAACAAGAACAAAACTCCAGGAATTCAGGGTTAACACACAACCATACATTGACGACGATCGACAAACACTCAGGGAAAACACAGGGCTTAAATACACTGAACCAAACAAGATAATTAACTGAACACAGGTGATAAAACTGAACACAAACGAGGAGCGGGAAAACTTAACAGGACTAAACCAAAAATCACGAAGACAGGGGAAAACAAGATCACAAAAGATAACTAAACACATCAAAACGTGACAGATACCTTGTCTGAGGCTTTGTGCTGGATTCTTCTTAATAACGAGAAATTATCATTCGTCCTTCATCTTTTAGATGATTTTCTCCTAGTAGATTTTCCTTCCAAAAAAATCAGACTTCTCTATCTCAACTCTCAAACGCACCTTTTCTGAGTTAGGCGTTCCTCTCTCGGAGGAAAAGACCGTGGGTCCAGTCAAAGTCATCGAATTCTTAGGCATTTCTCTCGATTCAATTCGCATGCAAGCTTCACTCCCCCTCGAGAAATTATCCCGGATAAGACAAGTCATGAAAGTCGCAAAAAATTCAAAATCTTTTTCAAAAAGGGACTTGCTCTCTCTTTTGGGTCACCTTAATTTCGCGATGAGAGTAATTCCTCAAGGCAGATCATTTATTTCCAGGCTTCTTGACCTTTCTAAATCCGCTAAAGCTCTCAGTGATATAGTTATTTTAGACACAGGATGTAGATCTGAGCTAAAATTTTGGTCTCTGCTTCTAGATAAATGGAATGGCATTTCCTTTTTTCTTAATGATTTCATGGAATCATCTTTAGCTCTTAATCTGTATACTGATGCTGCACCCTCCGTCGGGTTCGGGGGAATTTTCAAAAACGAATGGTTTGCGTCTGCCTGGCCGGAAGAATTGCGTTCCTTACCTGCCGGTGATTCATCGACAGCCCTATTAGAATTGTATCCGATCGTCGTCGCATGCATTCTGTGGGACAAACACTGGGCTAAGAAAAAAATTATGTTTTTCTGCGACAACGAAGCTGCGGTTAATATAATTAATAAGAAACGTTCATCCATTCCATTTATCAACAGGTTCATGAGACGTCTTACATGGCTGTCAGTTATGGGGAACTATCATTTTCGTGCAGAACATATTCCCGGTTTGAATAACCAAGTGGCCGATTCTTTGTCTCGTTTCAATTTTCAGAAATTTCATCATCTGTGTCCAGCTGCAGCACAATCAAGCCTGGAATGCCCGCCTTTCAGCCAAACCATTCTAGATTGAATAACCCTCTTCAATCCTTCATGCATTCTGCTGCGCAGTACATGCGGGGGGGTTTGGCTAGTTCTACATTAAAATTGTATGACTCTGCATGGTCTTATTTCATCAGTTTTTGTGCTTCTTTATCTGTAGCTGCTTTGCCTGTCAATATATCATATATTAGTGCATTTATAGTCCACTGCTTCGAGGATCGAAAACTGCAGCCTTCTTCCATCAAAAGTACGGTCGCTGGCATTCAATTCCACATGCGCTGCCTGGATCCATCTGCATCCAGTATTTTGGAAAATCCTTCCATTCGCCTTTTGCTGAACGGGATCAAAAGACAATCTCCACAAGGCAATGATAAACGTCTCCCTTTTACTTTACCTTTGGTTAAACAAATCATATCAAAATTACGGGATGGGTGTTTTGGGCCGTACACCGATCAGTTGTTAGAAACAGTTATTCTCACAGCCTTTTTTGGTTTTCTAAGGGGTGGTGAAATTTCTTCATGCACTTGTTCATTTGACCCAAATCTCAATCTAACAATTTCTGATGTCTCAATTCATGATCACCATTTCACATTATTCTTAAAACATTCCAAAACTGATAAAAATGGTAAAGGCGTAATCGTGTACATCTCTGAGTCTAACACTGTTTTTTGTCCTCTGATTTCCATGCTGTCCTATTTGAGGTACCGCCCCAGTGCTGATCCGCAGGAGCCACTGTTCGTCCCGCAGGCAGGGAAATCAATGTCCAGAACCTGGTTTTCTTGTCACCTACGCCTCCTTTGCCAGTTCTGTGGACTGCCCCCGGACCGCTATACTGCTCATTCTCTGCGCATCGGCACAGCAACAACAGCGGCAGCTTCCGCTCCTGTTTCAACCCTCAAAGCTATGGGGCGGTGGTCTTCCGCTGCTTACGAACGATACCTCCGTCCCGATGTTCGGGCTATTCTTGATGCCCAAAAAGCCATGAGCTCAAGTCTCTGATTTATTTCGCTAATAAATACGTTTGATCTGTTGTGGAAAATTTTAATAGTCATTTATTCCTAATCTATTCAATGTCTAAAAGTATATGTGTGTACATGCTTGTGCGTGACGTTTCAGGAATATATTGGACAGGACATCTTGACCTTAGGAATGGTCAGATTTGGCTGGTTTATTCCAGTACCAGTTTGTGTCCTTAAGTAGAAACTGAACAAAAGTGGGGACCTTATCTGAGTGGGGGAAAAGTACAGCGAGTGAGACGGAACCTTGAAAAGAGTATAAAGGCTGTCTCATGTCTTCCTGGTGCGCGCCACTCACTTCACAGAATGTAACGGCTGTGATGGCGACTGGGCCTTCTTGCAAGAATAAACATTTCTCTTTTTATTAATTTGACTCTTAGTGTCTCTTACGCAGTGATGATGTTTAACAGAAATTTTGCCACAACAATTTGGTGTCAGAGAAGTGGGATTCCTTGGCAGTGCCTTCTGGACCTGAGAGCGGACGGTGTTTGGCCACCTGGACTGAGCAGTTCCAGCTCTACCTCGTAAGTTTCAGAGAGAGGGGCCGACCGCTATCAGGGCCAGGAGAAGCTCCACTGGAATCAGATGAAAACGAACCCGTGGCAACTCAAGACATCTCTGGTAAGAGACGGCTAAAATATTTTCTTTTGGGGTTAAAATATTTTTCAATTTGTGAGTAAAGCCATAGCGGCTGGGTCTGTTCATTTCTGTGGCGTAAGTAAAGAGTACTGATGCAATAGGGGCTAACTGTGCGAAGTGCGTTTTGCAAAACAAGTCAAAAGGTGACGGTTTTGTAAAATCAGGGGATCTTCGTGCAGCAGTATATTGGGGTCAATTGAGACTTACGGGCGGGTCAGGGTTATGCAGTGGGGCTAACTGCGTGAAGTGCGTTTTGCAAAACAAGTCAAAAGGTGACGGTTTAGCAAAATCAGGGGATCTTCACGTAGCGGGCTACTGGGAGTTAATCGATCTGCAAGGAGCACTGAGTGCGCCCTCTCTGATCTGGGGTGACGGGATCAGATCTGGTGGAGACGTCCATCAGATTATTAGACGCAGCGTCGAACGGAAAATCCACAGAGTAACAGAAACAGCCACTATGGGAAAATCTCAGGGTAAGCATGCCAAATTTGATACACCGGTTTTCTGTAAAATTAGGACAAGTATGGGGGAAAATATATGTTAGACATTGGAAAAAAACTGATAAAATCTGTAAAAAATCTGTAAAATCTGTAAAAAACTATTGATAAAATACCATGATTTCCCCAGGGAGGGAGCACTAAACACAATTAGACTAAGAGTGTGCGAGAATCAGTGGAACAGGACAGCGGGACAAAAGGTTGTTGTGGCTGGGTTCAACCTGTGTGTAAAAAATGTGAACAGATAATGAAATGTTGGCTTGAAGATAAAATGTCGAACTGCCAGGAGAAATAAAGTTTTTACTTCCTTATCCAGTAAATGGATGCATGACATTAGATGTCTTAAGAACTTAAATTTATATGATATGGATTGAAGTAGCAAGCAGCAATAAGGCTGTCTGTGTGAAATAGAGTGATAGAGTGATAGAAATAGAGTGGAACTGTAAGTGAGAAACTTGATGGAAGAGGGAAGTGAAGGGAAAACAAGAAGGTTGGTGTGTGAGATATGTTTGTGTGGGGATTGTGCAAACAATCATGTACTGGTTAGATAATGAAGGAACTGGCATGTTTGAGAAAAGAAAGGACAGGATACAGAAGGAACTGGCATGTAGGGCAAGATTGAGAAGAAATATAGTAGAAAACTATATGTGATGAAAATAAAATGTCTGACAGAATTTATGGAAGTCAAATTAACTGTTTAATTGGTATGAAAATACAGTTTTAGAATAAAATAAGGCATTGTATGATTGACAGGGATTAACATGACATGAAGAATGTTTTAAGCAGATATGGGGAACAATTCTATATTTTAATGGTAAAATAATGATTGAAATTAGGTTTAGTTTTAGTTTGACAAACATTGTTTTTGAACCTAAAGGGTCTATAATGGGGAAGTGAAAGGAATGGATTTACCATCCATCTTCGTTTATTATGAAAGGAATCGGAAATTATAGTTTTATAAAAAAACGAATGCATATCCTGATGTTTATGATTGTAGACGATGTCTGAATTTAATATCTGAGGAGTGACTGAGGGTTCAATCAAGGTCGAGAGTACAGCAGCAGTGTTTGCTTATTCAGCCCGGCTTTTTGGATGTTAGATATGCACTTGTTCTGTAATCAGTGTTGTTGATGATAATAGCAAATCAGTAAAATGTAAAGACAGCTATGTCCAAAGATTCTGGAAATCAATCATGTATAATGTCGGATATTTTGTTGATTTTAAGTCATTGAAGCGAAAGATATTGAAAACAAATTAGAATATAATAAGCATTTCCATGCAGCTTATGAAAATTAATGTTGTGCCAATAATAATGATGAAGATTTTGATTCGGCTATTGTTGTATCTGCCACTGTTGGACTGTAAAAGAATACAGAGAACCGCTTATCAGTGGCTCTGTTTACATTCCTAAATGGAACAAACTGGGTGTGCAGGGTGTGCAGTAAGTTAGAGAAGACGGAGAGTGTTTAATTGTGGTCAGAAGGACCATTTAAGATTTAAATGCCCACTGAGAAGGTGTTTGAAAATGTGATAATGACACATTTCTGGTAATAATGTGGGTTTGAAAGTAGATCAGTGTTTAAATGACGATATTAACATTTTCGTCTGAGAAAGAATAAGAGATAAAAAAACAAGGTCAAAAGATTGAAGTCTTAAAGTGAATCCTTTGAAAATATCTATAATAGTAATTTTTATAAGTGAATTGATGAATAAAATTGGATGTAAAATTATGGATAATGACAACAAATGTGAGTTGCAGGAAGGAAAAAGTAACTAAAAGGATGATTGTGTTTTAATTAAACATTTTAAAAGGATTCAGGATATATATATAGAGAGACAAATCTCACGGATGATTTATAATGACTGCAAAATATGCAGAGTAGCCTTGTCAAATTTAGTGTGAATCCTGATTGGAGATTGATAAACTCCTAGAAAAACTTTGAAGTCAGATATTAAGCTATGGTAATTGAGAACTTGACAACTAAAATTGAGATGAAATGTGAAACGTAATGGAGAACTAGAATAATTATTTTTATTTAAGATCAAATAAGCAGAAGCAGTAGGCTACTGAATTAACAGTTCTAAAATGTAAAAAGGCATCTGATTAAACAAACAGCTTGAAAAGTGTTGACCATGAGAGAACTAGAAGCTGATGTTTTGCTTTTAAAAGATAAGTTTGTTAGTGGCTGTAATGAAACAGCTCGCTTATCTGAATCTGGTGTGTGCTGTGGCTGAAAACTGCCAGTACGACAGAGACTCAATCTGAGTGGAAATTTGTAATGTCTAAATAAAGACAACTATACAATTATGTTTATTTGGAAACAAATGTCATTTCTGGCAAAGATGCCTTAAGCTGGGATAGTTAAAAGATGGCAGATAATGTTTGATGTTAGAAGTTTATGAGAGAACAGTGTACCATCCTGAAGGTCTCAGAGTCTCTCTCAGTCAATTTCAGCTAACAGGCTGTTATCTGAGTTTGTGTCATAAGTAATAATAAGCTATTTATAGTGTTCCAGTTGGAAAAATCAGACACAGAGAGGGTAAAGAAATCATTGCCATTAAGAGGGCAATTTGTATTTGTGAATGTTTTAAATGTAAAACTGAATGACTTTAAAGAAGTCTTTAAAATAATAATGCAGATCTTAAACGATAGAAGTGACATTTTATTTTATTTTAGGACCAGTAACTTCTCTGTCTTATCTTAAGTCTACACCATTGAAACAGGCCCGAAGGCTACGGCTACAGATGTACAGTAACAGTACACTGAATGTATGGTTGTGATCTAAATTCACTGAGTATAATCTAAATAGCTAGGTTGATGATATTAAGATGGTTAATGGATTTAAGTGATTAAATACTGTTGTTATTAACCTGTCTCCCTGTGTGAACACTATTAGGCAATCAAAATGGCTCTGGTGACTCTTGAACGTGCCTTTCCTAAGCTCCAGAAAACAGCTGAGTTCTGTTAAAGAAAACTGATTTGGTATTGGGAGAGAGCGGCTACCAGTGTTCATGAGATGGCTACTCGACGACGGGTAAGACTCTCTTTGGCCAGACAGAGGGCAACCTAAGGCAGAGGGTCATCGCCGACGCTGGGCACCTCCAGAAGGAGGTGTTATATGTGAGAAAAGGTATGAGAGTTGAGCAGGAGCTGTGAGGCCAGCAGCGTCCTTATACCGTTAAGGGGAGATGACGCTGTGACGAGTTACGGCAGTCTACCCCATAAATGCAAAGCTACTCTATGCCACTCACCAGAAGAAACCGCATTAATGGTATGACTTGTTTTTCATTGTGACAAGTATCTGCAATTATGCCAGGGGACAACACCCTGAAGAGAAAAGTATAGATAAAGAGCTAAGGGAGATGGGCTTTCAAGAGCTGACTGAGACATGAGGGGATTGCCATTATTTGTTGTGGAGACAGGAACAAAACTTTTTATGTATTGGCTGCCTCATGGGCAAGAGAAAAAAAAAAGAAATTTATAGAAGTGTTGATTTAGAACTAATATGTTTATAACATAGTTTTAACTCCTGAAGGTCGTTTGACATGGTGGAGGGCTAAAGATGAAGACAGCTTTTGATTTAAGAAAAGTCTGGATAACAAAATTTAATGGTAAAAGGTTAGTGACGAATTTAATACTGCATTCCGTCTAAAATATACTCATAGAAGACTGTTGAAAATATTATTGGCTTATGGTAAAAGAGACTTCTTGCTTGGAGGAAGGGATGGTAAACTGTGTCTGTCTTTCTGTTGTCGGCCTGCTAGAGCAAGCTGAAGCAAAATAATGATAAGGAAAATTAAACAAAGCAACCCAGCTGACTTGTCTAAAAATCTAATGAATAATGAACAGAAATGCTTTGAAACTGGTTAAGAGACCATGTAAAATTAGGTAAAAGCTACAGAAAATGTGAAGTTTAAAATCTTATTTAAAATTTAAGTCTTTTTAGCAATAATATAAAGAAAAGCGAACATTAAAAATGAGCAGTTAAGATATGTGTGTCTAGTATGAGTGTGTGTGATGGTGACAGCACTTTAGGTCTTGTATGTAGTAGTTTGGGGTACTAATATTCCGCCTGTTAAATTGGTAAAAATGACAGTTATCAAATGATGATTATGATGATACAAGTAGTGGGAGCTATAGTCAAATGATTTAATTGTTGGGGTATGTTTTCTTTTTCTTCCTATGAATGTTTTTGATATGAACAGAGGGTTAAAGCTGTGCTTATCCGCTATGAGATGGGGTACAAGGAGAGGGTTTGAAATGAGGGACTTTATTCTACTTTTATTCGTTGTATTTTGATGACCTGTTGAAATAGCAGTGTGAATTGAGGGTTTTGTTTTATTTTTCTAACTAATCTGTACACTATTTCTTATTTAACTAGGTGACTGAGGGTCAGCTATGCTGGGGGTACAGCAGCAGTGTTTGCTTATCTAGCCCGACTTTAGTTGAATTCTTTACTTGCTTGCTAATATTTAAGGGACTATCCTTACAAAAAACAGCCTAAGCTTTTTATTTTCAAAATGCTATTTTCACAAATGTTTAAGAAGAGTGATCATTTATGTGAAAACCAGAGATGAAGAGTAGTGTGAAGATATGACTTAAAATTTGTCTTTTTGTTTATTATTGTGATTATGGGTAATTTGAATGATAAAAAGTGGGGAATTGTTGTGGAAAATTTTAATAGTCATTTATTCCTAATCTATTCAATGTGTAAAAGTATATGTGTGTACGTGCTTGTGCGTGACGTTTCAGGAATATATGGGACAGGATATCTTGACCTTAGGAATGGTCAGATTTGGCTGGTTTATTCCAGTACCAGTTTGTGTCCTTAAGTAGAAACTGAACAAAAGTGGGGACCTTATCTGAGTGGGGGAAAAGTACAGCGGGTGAGGAGGAACCTTGAAAAGAGTATAAAGGCTGTCTCATGTCTTCCTGGTGCGCGCCACTCACTTCACAGAATGTAACGGCTGTGATGGCGACTGGGCCTTCTTGCAAGAATAAACATTTCTCTTTTTATTAATTTGACTCTGAGTGTCTCTTACGCAGTGATGATGTTTAACAGAAATTTTGCCACAACAGATCATTATTTGCTCGCGCTCTGCTCAGTATAACGCCCTGGAATGCGCTATCAGCTGTTTAATTTCATCTAGCTCGATTCTCAGAGGTGGATAGTCATCTCTTCAGAGCTACACTTTAGTCCGTCAAACAGTTCAAAGACAGATTATCTAGATAACCGCATGTTTTTGCTATTGCGATCTGATTAGTCATTCCAGTAAATAATTAATACATTTATTAATTAATGTATAATGTATATTTTTACCACGCTAAATTAGGGCGCCTCAGTCGTCACCGTTCGAGACACTCAATTTTGTTTTGGGGGGAATAGCCAAATTCTAATCAAATTAATCATCCTCTGCACCACAGAGGATTGCCAGGTATGGTTTTGTTTGGGGGGATATTTTGCTCTCACAGTCCTAAACTGTGTGAGCGTTCCCTAATGCTGCTGCTGCTGTCCTCTGGCTCTCTGCTATTTCATGGTGCTCATGAAAGGTCAGAGGACTCCCTGAACAGAGCCATACCGCCAAATTTTAATTCAGGAGCATCAACTTGTTTGCAATTTATTCAATAAAAGTTCTTAAATTAAAATTTGTCTGTGTGTTCTTGACTTAATGGACCTGACAGAACTCACAAAAGTCTTGCAGCTCTGAGGATCTCCAACCCCCACAACATTCTCTAAGCTTTAGCTTATATACAGGTGTACATCACTCATGATCCTACACAGGTGTACATCATTATCTTGATGAGTCTCCCAGCCACATCCACCGGTCGACAACAACCGGAACAACCGGAGACCCGTCACATAACTTAATGGGAACGTTGACAAAACATTCTTAGAATTTTTTTTTTTGTCAGATTGGTTAAAGGGGACTGAGGTGATCACAAATTTGTGTACAGATTACAGAGCTAATGCCAATTTTTTGTGAATATAGAAAATACTATTGATCAGGTTGTGCTCTTTTAGCTTAAAGTATCCAACAAACAGCAAAGAGACACAAAACAAACATGTGATTATTGCTGTTGTTTGATGAATAGTCTGATCAGAGGTTAGCCGTGTGTTTGTCAGTGTGTGTAGAGGTTCTTCGTGTTTGCGTGTTCTGCATTGGTTAATGTGTAATCCAAGAGAAGAATAAAGCTCCTGCTCCTCTCCGTGTGTTTCTAGTCTGAGCGTCCCAGGATCAGGAACCATGAGCTACGGTCTGTTCTTCTCAGCTGAAACATGGGCTCTGCTCATGCTGTTTGTGGCGCTTCTGGTTATGTGAGTGATTCATGACTCTTGTTGTCTCAAATCTTTCAATCTTTAGTATTAAAATCTCAATAAAAATGAGTAATTTATACTCGTAATAAAAATAAGTCATTTGAGTGTATGTAGAGATGCAGGGCTATTATTACAGTCACTGTATCAGGTGATATTCTAACAGGTTTAACAGTTTGTTGCATTATTTTCCAGTTATCTCTGTAAAGCTGCTTTTAAACAATCTGTATTGTAAAAAGCGCTATATAAATAAAGGTGACTTGACTTTAACCATTTCAAAAATCTAATGCAGTATGTGTCATAAGATCTGTCTAAAATCCCAGCAAACAGGGAACGTTCTGTCAAGGTTCTCTCAAAGTTATGAACAAATGTTCTTCCAGTAACATTAACAGAACATTCATTCAAAGTAATCTGGACTTTAATAATGTTCTCAAAACCTTATCACAAAAAGATTCTTTATATCGTTAATGAAAAACAAAAAATAACTTTTGGATATTCATCTTACTACTTGTTTCAGAACATTCAGAGAACATTCAAAAGTAACGTTCCCATAATGTTTGTGGAAGGATAAAATAGAATGTTCCCTTGATTTTCACATAACCAAGAAAAAAAACTTGATATTTTTAACTTAAAGGTTGTGTAGGTAGAAATTTATAAAAAAAACTTTTTTCCAAATTTGTTTAAACTTTATATATATATCAATGCATAATTAAAATCTAAGTACTCTGAAAAAAAAGAGTATAAAAATCGATTGACTCTAGACCGTTTAATCTGCATTAAACACAGCTCATTATTTCGAACCGGGACGAAACAACGGATTGGCCTAGGCGACTGTCACTCTCTCGCAACCATTTTTTCTCGCCTTTTTGCGCGCACTCGTTTGGTTTGTGTAATTCAAGAGCCATGGAACCTAGGATTACCAAAACAATGGCAGAGAAAGACCAAAGTCCACATTTGCAGTTCACGAAGGCAACCCAGTCAAAAAAAGGAAGTCATTTACATTACAAGAAAAGGTAATGAACAAAAAGTTGTTGGATAAACAAAGAAATAAAACTCGGGTGAATATCGGCGTGGCTTTCCAGCGTTGGCGAGAACTGAGGGACCTCAAGGGGCTGAAAAGTGACGCCTTGATGGCTTTATTTCTGCTGGACAGGTAAATCTTTCTTTTTGTATTTAGATCATACAGATTTTTTTGTTTATCTTTTCAAGAAGCATGCGTCATTAGCACACGTAGCTGCCTAATATAGCTAACATAGCATTACTCAGCGAGCCGTAGTAGAGACGGTAAATAATAGACTTAGCTCAAGATGATAGCTGTAGTGTTGAATTGTGCATAATTTTGTTTAGATAACTAAATGTAGGTTTAACAGATAGTAGGTCTAACGTTACTCCGCATCCTGGTATTTTTCTTAGTATTATATTTACCCTCTGTCTAACTCTTTTAACATGTTTACCATGATTTATCATTTTTTTCATCTTTGTTTTGTTTTTATATTCTAGACCGATGTTTACTGATGTCTTTATCGTGTATCTTTGTGTGTCGTACACACTATGTTGTATGTGTGTGTTAATATTTTGTGTTATAAATCTTACACGAAATTCATCTACATCACAGTGTAAATGATGGCAATGGAACAACGTGTATCACGCAACATGTGTTTAGCTTTGCCTTATAGATAACTAGCTCGTTAGCGAATCAATAAATATATATTGTAAAGTTTACCAATATCAATATGCTAGTTTGATAGTGAGTAATAAAATACAACTTATTTGTTTAACTTCATAATGATAAAGTTAGATTTTTTTATTTACATGTGTGTCTGACATGATGTCACTACATGCACTCGTTCCTCTACTCTTCGCTCGTCTCAGGTAAATAATGCGTCTTCAGCTCAGCTGCCAGAGTTGCGCGTTCATGTGTTTTGGGGGTGTGGCTTTGGAAGGAGACCAGAAGGGAGGGGGTGAAGTGAATGGAAATAATGAGCTGTCTTTAAAACAGTCGTGAGAGGTCTACAGACACTCGATTTTTATACTTTCTTTTTCAGAGTACTTAGATTTTAATTATGCATTGATATATATATAGAAAGTCTAAACAAATTTTGAATTTTTTTTTAATACATTTCTTACCTACACAACCTTTAAAGGGGTCATGAACTGGTTTTTAAATCTTATTATATTGTTGTCTGAGGTAAACTTATGACGTTCTCTTGGTTTTTGCATTCAAAAACATCAAAATGAATAAGTAATAGGCTATTTTCTAACCTAGTTTTGAGCCTAGCTGAAAAACGCTCGGTTTTTATGGGCATCTCGCATTGAAGACTTGGAAGTAAACACCCACTGCTGTGAGTGGATAACAGTTTTGCATATTATAATGAGTTTCAACTCACCCGTCGATGCACGTGGGGGAAATTGTTTTGAAAACGTCCAATGTTGTAAAATGGCAACCGGAATGATTCGCCCATACATGTTCGACCCAGAGTCCAGGGGCCTCATTTATAAACGTTGCGTACGCACAAAAGAAGGCGTACGCCGCTCTCTATGCAATAATTGGTATTTATAAAAAGTATATTTGACGGGAAAATGTGCGGTCCTTCACGCAAGCTCTGACCCAGGCGTACGCACAAAAACGGGTGAAATGAGAAATGGCAACACCGTCGGCAGATGGAAGAAACACGTGAAAGTGTGTGAAAGTGTAGACCGTTGTGTTAAAGAAATGGCAATACCGCCTCTCATAAATAAAATGAAGACTTCACAAAGCAAGTATTACAATTAACAGCCTACTATACGAACACCCGTTTGATCGATCTGCAGTGTAAAACAAACAAAAATCAAACGAAGATTACAACAGAAATGCAAATTAACACATATTTGCAAAAAGAAAAGTAAAATATGTTCTGCAATAATATTGGCATGTTATGCAATTCATCCTCATAACACATCTGTAGCTTCTCAGATGCAATCAAATGGATGGTAATAAAATGCCATGATGCCATCACAATACGTAATGGAGCGCTAGACGCTTTTTTGCATCGACTTTGATGTCTGACCATTTCTGTTTTATTTCGTCCACGGTCCGAGGTTGTGAGGCTGCAGTATTAACGGCATCTGCAACCTTTGCCACTCAAGTGCCTTTTTGGCATTAGTAATGCCCACACTGTGCCCTCCAAACAACAGTTTACTTCTCTTTTCCACCTCGCCAACGATAATTTCTACTTGACATTGATTAAAGTTACGTTTCTTGCTTTTCCTCTCTGTATTTGCCATGATTTCGCAATCGATGAATATTAAATAGTGGGCATTTCAGACTCAAAAATGGCGGGCGTGATGACGTATTGACGTAGTGTGTGTGTGTGTGTGCGTTGGGTGCGAAAATTCAACATGGCAGCGCGCCGCTGCTAGAAAAAGATAAACTTTTTTTTATTTTTTCTTCTCTCTCTCTCGCTTTTTTTCCGTAACAACATCACCCGCTTTAAACCTAACTCAAAACCTGGATTTCAACTCGGACCTGGACCAACTGGAGGATTACATAGACCATCACTTCAACAAACTTTGTACAATGGGCCGATCACGCAAAGCCAAAAAACCACGCACTTCGGATTCTCCCTTATCAACCGATTCACCGCCGTCACCAACATCACCAGCATCCACTCCTACCAAAACAAACTGCTGTTCCGACATACTTTTATCAATCAACGAGCGCTTATCTCACTTGGATTCTAGACTCTCACTAATCGAAGTACTGCACAAAGAATTTCAAAACCTCCGCCATAGCCTGGAATACAGTCAACAACAAGTCGATTCGCTCACAGAAGAAAACAAATCACTGAAAAGCTCCGTGGACACACTCACTGCAAAACTTTCCACTGTAAACACTCAACTTACCTCCGTCATCGCTGAGAACAAAGCCATGCAAGAAACCATCCTGGATATACAGTCACGAAGTATGAGAGACAATCTAATCTTCTCCGGCATTCCCGAATCATCCACCGAAGATCCCGAAAAATCTGTTAAGGACTTCATGGTTAACCAGCTCAAACTTACACCAGAGACTGTAGAGCACATCACTTTCCATCGCGTTCACCGTTTAGGACAGAAACCCATCAACTCCACCCGTTCCCGGCCCATCATCGCCAAATTTGAACATTTCAAGCAAAAGGTACTGGTTCAGCGACAAGGACGGCAGCTCAAAGGGACTCATTACGGACTCAACGACCAATATCCACAAGAGATCATCCGCAGACGTAAGCTACTTTTCCCCATCCGTAAGACAATGATCAATCAAGGTAAAAAAGCAATCATCACAGTGGACAAATTATATATTGATGGACAATTGTTTAGAGACAAAGACACTACTCCCTGGCTTTACTGATTATTGAAACTAGCAATGTAACATTTCCAATCCGTTTATGCTCAATTTATATTCAATTCATAATCTTCATATTCTTTAATTAAACCACTCGCACCACGCACACACATTGTATTCTAAATGCACCTAAATAGCCTTGCTCACTGTTTATATGTTCTGTTGTTGGTTGTATCTATGTTTTCCCTGTTTTATTTGTCATTTGGTGTTATAGATTTACACACACACACACACACACACACACACACACACACACACACACACACACACACACACACACACACACACACACACACCACACACACACACACACACACACACACATTCACATCCATACACACAGACTTATACTCACACAAGGTAACTATGAAATGTACATTATAGGTTCATGCAATTGAAATTCTTAACTTGGAATATTCGTGGAGTTGGTTCACAAACAAAAAAGCATAAAGTTTTAAATTACCTGAAAAATACACAAGCAGATATATGTCTAATACAGGAAACACACCTCTCACAATATACACAAAACAGTTTAAAAACTACACATTTTAACCACTGTTTTTCCTCCTACTATAATTCAAAACAAAGAGGAGTATGCATCTTAATAAACAAAAAAATACAGTTTAACCACCATACAACCATTTCAGACCCTGAAGGCCGTTTTATCATTATTAACATTTCAATCAACAATAATCCAATTACAATTGGCAACATTTATGGACCAAACTCTGATGATTCATCCTTCTTTGTAAATTTTTTTTCCTCTCTTTCAAACATTTCCAACGGTCCAATAATTATAGGGGGAGACTATAACACTGTAATCAATCCATCATTTGACAGGTCAAAACATACAGGAAAATCTTGGCAGTCCTCTAAAACTATAAAACAGTTCATGAGTGATTTTGGTCTTGGTGATGGTTGGAGGCTACAACACCCACTCGCCAGAGAATACACCTTTTATTCTAATGTCCACCAAACCTACTCTCGCATTGATTTCTTTCTAACCAGTAATTCAATCATACCAAATATCTTAGAAACCAAAATACATCCGATCATTATTAGTGACCATTCTCCAGTAACTATTACATGGAATCTATCGGCAGTACCAAAGCACCGCACCAGATGGCGTTTTAATACATCACTCTTGAAAGATCCAGAATTTGACAGCTACTTCAAGAGAGAGTGGACATCCTTCCTTGAAATAAATGACTCTCCAAAGTCGTCCGCATCACTGCTCTGGGAAACATGGAAAGCAGTTTTACGGGGAAAAATTATATCATATTCAGTACATAAAAAAAAAAAGGACAGAGAAAAAGAAGTCCAACTGGAAGAAAGAATAAAAGAATTAGAGATTTTACACGCAAATAATCAATCAGAAAGCACCTATAAAGAAATTAGAGAAAAAACATTTTTGCTTAATGAAATAATAAACAAAAGAAACCAGTTTCTGATTCACAGGCTCCGTCAAGAAACTTTTCACCATAGCAATAAATCCGGAAAATATTTAGCCAGTCAAATTAAAAGAAATAAAGAAAAAACAGCAATAACCTCCATCAGAAACTCGTCAGGGAAGCTAACCAATTCACCAGTTGAGATAAACAAGATATTTCAAGAATATTATGCAAAATTATACTCATCTGATCTGGACCCAAACCAAGAAAACATAACCCAATTCCTCGATAACACCATTCTACCAAAACTCAACATGGAACAAGTAAACACATTAGAATTACCAATCACAGAAAAAGAACTTCACTCCGCATTGAAAAGCATGCAAAATAATAAAGCACCAGGTCCAGATGGCTTCCCTGCTGAGTTCTACCAACATTTTTGGTCAACCTTATACCCATTATTTAGCAGAACAATAACAGAAATAAAACATAACGCGAAGTTCCCTTCCCATATGAATACAGCACTTATATCACTCATTCCTAAACCTAACAAAGACCACACCTTCACATCTAACTATCGTCCTATCTCACTTATAAATGTCGACATAAAAATTATTAGCAAAGCACTAGCCCATAGAATTGAACAAATTATACCATATATAATCCACCCTGATCAGACCGGCTTTATAAAGGGTAGACACGCATCCAATAATACCCGCAGATTATACAATTTAATGCACTACTCATCAGTACAACAGAAAGATACTCTCATTGCCACATTAGATGCCGAAAAAGCTTTTGATAGGGTCAACTGGAAATTTTTATTCACCACGTTACAAAAATTCGGCTTTGGAGAGTCATTTATTAACTGGATCAAGATTTTATACACATCACCATCGGCCACAGTCACAACCAATGGACTAACATCACAAAGCTTCACACTGCACAGGGGGACGAGGCAGGGATGTCCACTCTCTCCATCCCTATTCACGATTTTTATTGAACCTTTAGCAGCAGCTATCCGTCAAAACCCAGCAATCAAAGGTATTGAAACACCACAACAAACACATAAAATCTCACTTTATGCAGATGATATCCTACTATATATACAAGAACCCCTAGCATCTACTCAAGAAATAATTAAAACAATCCAGTCCTTCTCAAAAATATCAGATTATGCAATAAACTGGAATAAATCTTTCATCCTCCCTTTACATAAAACCAAATGGGATGTGGCACACCATCAATCACCGATACCTATATGTCATGATCACATCACTTACTTAGGCATTAAGATTTCCTCCAGACTGTCAGAGTTGGTAACACTTAACTTCACACCACTGCTAAAAAAAATAGAAGAAGATTTGCTCAGGTGGCTCAACCTTCCAATCTCCATAATCGGCAGGATAGCAGCAATAAAAATGACAATTTTAACCGAAAATTAATTACCTATTTTCAATGATTCCAACCCACCCCACACTCACCTGGTTTAAATCACTAGACTCCATTATAACTCGCTTCTACTGGAAAAATAAAACACCAAGGATTAAACTCACTACACTACAAAAAAGTAAGGTTCAAGGAGGACTAGAAGCACCAAATTTCCAATATTATTCAATGGCTAACCAACTGCAATACATATACAAATGGATTCACCCCACCCAATCTGATATTATATGGCTAGATATAGAACAATCACTATGCAAAGAATTAAATATAGCTGACATACCGTTCCTCACCAAATCAATTAAACAACACACATGTTTTAATGCAGTAACTATATCTGCCACTCTGACAGCCTGGTGGAAATTTCACCAAATCACAAATTCTACATTAGCTCCATCTAACCTCACCCCACTGTGGAACAACCGTGACTTTATAAGCAATAAAAAAACATTGAATTTTCACACATGGGCGGAAAAGGGTATCACCCACATTAAGCATATTCTCAAATCTAACACATTTACACCATTTCCGCAACTGGCCCAGGAGTATGGCATCGGGAGCAACGAATTTTTAAAATACCTACAACTCAAATCTTCTGTTCTGACAAAAATAAACATCAGAGACACAAATTTAGAACTTCCACCGGCAATATCAGACTTGGTCAACATTTCCTCCACAAAGAAACTTCTCTCTAAAATATACAAAATCATTTCAAACCAACTTCAGACCATACACTTACCAACAATAAAATGGGAAAACGATCTTTCAATAGCTCCTGATGCCAACTTCTGGACCCAAATCTGTAAAAACATCTATCTCATGTCCCAAAATGCGAATCTTCAGTTAATACAATACAAAATACTTCACAGAACACATTACACGGGCAGCAGATTAGCTAAAATGGGTTTCACATCAGAAGTTTGCACACATTGCAATCAAAATTCTACAGATACATACATCCATGCAACCTGGCACTGCACTCCAATCAAACACTTTTGGGAAGAGGTCACACAGTCACTATCCACTATAGTCGGCTGCCACATCCCACTGTCGCCTTCTCTTTGCTTGCTGGGGGACCTGACAATAATCACTGATAAAACTATAAACTCTAAAATACTCCTCATAGCTCTAACCATCGCCAAGAAAACTATCCTCATGAACTGGAAAACTAGAAATAAATTACACATTAACATTTGGAAAAATCTTATTACAGACTTCATTGCAATGGAATACGCATCTCCCCTTCATAATTACGCATCTGAAACTGACCTCTGCCGTCCAACACTTTCTGACCTCTTACAGCTATGAATCCTTTCTCTGTTTTCAACTCCGACTCCTCCCACCTTCTTAACCAACCCACGAATATTAATACATTTTAGCTGTTTGAACTTGTTTATGTCATCATTGTTGTTACTATCTTTAATGTTATTGTTAAGATTACTATTTTCACTTTTATTTTTTCATTGTTGTAATTGCTGTTGTTGCTGTCTTTTGCTTTCACCATTGCGGTCACCACTGCCATCATCATTATCATTTATTATTAATATTATTATTATCATTATTATTATAATCATCAATATTGCCATTGTCAATGCTGTATTTGAAGTACATTTGAAGTGTCATTTCATCACTACTGCAATAATCCCCCCCTTATCTCTTCATGGGTTTTTAATGCACCACAACATAGAATAGAAAAAAAAAAAAAAAAAAAAAAAAGTATGTATATGGAAAACTTCACAAACACCAGGGCAGGCAAGACAGGCGAGAAGTGGTTTCAACGGGACAGCATCTCTGTCCCAATTTGAGACACTCTCGCACTGTACTCCCTCTTTCAATGCACCTTAGACATTGCACATATACAAAAAAAAAAAAAAAAAAAAAAAAAAATTTAGGAAAAGATAGGGACCGATGAGATGTGGGGGAAGGTTATCTTATATTATCTTATCATCTTATTATATCATCTTTTATTTTATACAGCATTGACAATGGCAATTGTTACATAGGAGGAAGGATGGAAATAAAAATCGACCAACACAATATTGGCAATATGGTGGTAGTGGGGAGTGGGGTGGTGATGGTAATGACAATGGTAATAAATAATAAATGGTTACTTTGTTTACGCACACACACACATACACATACCCACACTCACACCCGCTCACATGCACACTTTGATCAAACACTTAAATCACTTTTATGTCACTTCTGGAATTATGGATTTACAAGATTGCTCACTAATGCACTATGTTGGTTTGTATGTATGTCTGACTGTTAAATAAAAAAAAAAAAAAATAAAAAAAAAAAATAGTGGGCATTTCACAGACTATTTATGGGCAACTATGGGCGTTTCACGGACTATTTATGGACAACTATGGGCGTGACATGAAGCCGCAAAAGCTGCGCTACATTTAGAATTGATTGTGATTTATTAAGGGAAAACTGCGCAGGATGTGCGTGCGCACGGTTTTATAAATCCGAATATTTCTGTGCGTACGCACGTCCTATGTTTCATCCGTACGCCACTTCTGACGCAAATCCTATGCAAAGTTTTATAAATGAGGCCCCAGGTGTTGCATAATTCCTGTCAGATCCAATATAGACGGCACAGCACCGTTCTTTACTCTTAATCGGTCTGCAAATCCAGTCTTGTTTACAAAACAATCCTCAGTGAAATGAAGCGAACAGACTGACAATGTTTTACCTCATCAGCTGGAGTGGAACGTCATGAAAAATAAAGTTTATCCATGCACTCATATTGGAATCCAGAGGAAGCTTATGCAGCGACTGTCTTCTTCCACAACCAGGCACTGCACAATATTTTGTATTGCTCGGTAGCTCGATCCGGTTTGTCATCACGAGGTAGGCCTGTTATTTATCTATGCACGAATCGGTGGGCGGGGCTAAACCGGCCACGTTGAAGCAGGCGTTGATCTTCTTCTGCGGGGGTGGTGTTTTATCCTCTTTGACGTCATAGTTCCCCCTTTGAAAAACGAATCGTTTGCTGAGGCTGGTGTCAATAAAAGCATTTATTGGACTAACAAGGACGTTTTCAGTTCTGAAACTTACAGGATATACTTATAATATGATGACCTCTCAGATGTCAAAAGCTCAAGGAAAATTTTATTTCTCAGTACATCACCCCTTTAATAACATTAGGAAACCGTCCTCAGAACATATTTTTGTCAGCTAGGATGTTTTTTGTTCAAATTTAATGTCACTTCCAGATATGGATACTGGCCTCACAGTCAGTTCAAGAAGTTGGGAATACCGGGTCCAAAACCCATTCCGTTCTTCGGAACGATACTGAGATATAGAGAGGTGAGTTTTATTTTAAAGCAAATACAGCATGACTCTGATATTGTGTTTAACTGACTCTTGGACACATCTGGATCTTGATGATCTATTGGTTCTCCGTCAGTCCATCACAGGTTCGATAATGATCCATGCGAATCTAACGTGAACCTGTCTTTGTTAAACACACGAATGATACTATAGTCTTTCCAGTGTTTTTCTTATGACTTCTGAACATGTCTAAATGTGAACTTGTCTGTTTTTGTGCTTTCAGGGGTTTCATAAATTCGATCTCGAGTGTTTCAAGAAGTATGGACGAGTCTGGGGTGAGTGTGAGACTAATGGATGATACTTCACTGATCAATCTCATTGAATTATCTGAAAGAATCATTTCAGAACATCTGAAACAGTTTAAGATGAAATGACAAACATGTTTGAAGGTTCAACATTATGAGATCAGTAAGATCTGTAATGAAGCGCTGAGGAAAACGATCATTATGCGACCATGATAATGACAGTGAATCAATCTTACTGTTATAATGAACTAAATTATTCATCTGAATGTAATATTTTTTTCTGAATTGTTTGTGTTTCTCACAGTATCTACGATGCGAGGCAGCCCGTTCTGTGCATCATGGACCAATCCATCATCAAAACCATCCTGATTAAAGAATGTTACTCTCTCTTCACCAACAGAAGGGTAAAATCACCATCATCTTCGTCATCATTCTGAAATTAAATAGTTTTGAAATACTATGGCGTCCTAAAGCCGGGGACAAACTAAACGACTGTAAGGCCGATTATGAATGTAATTTGATACTTAAGACTGATCATGCCCAAATGCGCCGAGTTGCGTTCAGTCGGTGTTCACAGTCGGTGTTTAAAATCTGCTACAGTCATTGGAAACCGTCTGTGTGTTGAGATCAGTGATATTTCAATGCTATTGCGAGAGGACACAAAGTTTCTAATGGGAACGCAAAAAAAATTGTGAGAGAACGCAAAGTTTCTCTTGGAACGCAAAAGATTAGTGAGAGAACGCAAAGTTTGTCTGTAAACTCAAAAGATTTGTTAAAGAATGCAAGTTTCTCTGGGAACGCAACGTTTTGTAAGGTAACGTAAAGTTTGTCAGGGAATGCAAAATATTTGTAAGACCAAGCAAAGTTTCTCTTGGAAATGCAAAGTTTTGTAGGAACGTAAGTTTGTGTCAGGGAACGCAAAATTTGAGGAAGCAAAGTTTTTTTGGGAACACAAACGATTTGTGAGGAACTGCAAAGTTTGTCAGGGAGTGCAAAAGATTTGAGGGAATGCAAAGTTTCTCTGGGAAAGCAAAAGATTTGTGAGGGAACGCAAAGTTTGTCAGGGAACGCAAAATATTTGCAAGAGAATGCAATGTTTCTCTGGGAACGCAAAAGATTTGCAAGAAAACGCAAAGTTTGTCAGGGAACGCAAAAGATTTGTGAAGGAATGCAAAGTTTAAAAGGATTACAAAAGGTTTGTGAAAGAACGCAAAGGGAATGCAAAAGATTTGTGAGGGAACAGTTTCTTTTGGGAGCGCAAAGTTTTGTGAAAGAATGCAAAGTTTCCTTAGGGAATGCAAAAGATTTTGTAAGAGAACGCAAAGTTTCTTTGGGAAGGCAAAAGATTTGTGAGGGAACGTAAAGTTTCTTTTGGGAATGCAAAAGATTTTGTAAAGAATGCAAAGTTTCTTTGGGAACGCAAAAGATTTGTGAAGGAATGCAAAGTTTATCTGGGAATGCAAATGATTTGCGAGTGAACGCAAAGTTTCTCTGGGAATGCAAAAGATTTGTGAGGGAATGCAAAGTTTCTTGGGGAACACAAAATTAGTTTGGGAACGCAAAAGATTAGTGAGTGAATTACAAAGTTTCTCTTAAGAATGCAAAAGATTTGTGAGGGAACGCAAAGTTTCTTGGGGAACCCAAAATATTGACGAAAGAAAGCAAAGTTTCTCTCGGAAGGCAAAAGATTTGTTAGAGAACGCAAAATTTATTTGGAAACGCACAAGGTTTGCAAGAGAACACAAAAGCTTCTCTGGTATTGCAAAAGATTTGTGAGAGAAACGCAAAAGTTTCTCTGGGATTACAAAAGGTTTGTGAAAGAACGCAAAGTTTCTTTGGGAACGCAAAAGATTTGTGAGGGAACGCAAAGTAGCTTTTGGGAATGCAAAAGATTTAGTAAGAGAACGCAAAGTTTCTCAGGGAACACAAGATTTGTTAGAGAACGTCTCGGGTTACGACTGTAACCCTAGTTCCCTGAGAAGGGAACGAGACGATGCGTCGATGACGCTTTGGGAACGCCTTTGCGTGATTACCTCTGAAGCACGGTATGTCAACTAGTCCAATGGAATGAATGAACGCCACAGCCGGGTGACGTCATGAGCAGGAAAGGATATAAGCACATCCGGTGCGTTACTCGCATTAGCTTCTAGAGCCGAAGCAAAGTCAATCGCAGGGATGCAGGAAGTATGGCAGGGCGACGCATCGTCTCGTACCCTTCTCAGGGAACTAGGGTTACAGTCGTAACCCAAGACGTTCTCTTTCGAGGGAACTCGCAATGCGTCGATGACGCTTTGGGAACGAGAATACTCAATCCGCCGTACTTACAAAATGCCAGATGATAAAACTGTCGGCAAACTAAGTAAGAAGCACCTATCTATTTGCTCAATAGGTTGGATTTTCCCGACAGAGAAGTCAGATAAACTTAAGTGTCCAGTGCTCGCAACTGGGCACAAAAGGTTCAGCTTTTCTTGGTCCGATAAACGGGGGAGGACAGAAACCTGCAGCACAATAGGCCTCGGAATAATGGTAGGCACCATAGGAACATATCCATGTTTGGGGTAAGATTGCCTTGGCCATCCCCGGTGCACTCAAGGCAGGTGAGGACCGAAAGGGCCTGAAGGTCTCGACTCTTAGAGGGACGAAATAGCTAGCAGAAAATAGTCTTAAAAGAAAGGAACTTCTCTGAAACCAAATCTAAGGGCTCAAGGGAACCCCACATAGGCCTTCTAGAACTAACACTCACCTTCAAGTAACACTCCTGTGGTGATACGCCAGTGTCTCCTGCACACACACACACACACACACACACACACCACACACACACACACACACACACACACACACACACACACACAATTTCATTTATAAACCACCTTCCTATACAGACGCTTCCATCAGCCAATCAGCTCATCATGATTACATCAAGCCCCGCCCACATTTATTATCTCTTTAAATATCCCCTTTACAGAAGTCAAATGTGTTGTGAACACAGTTACTGATAATAAAACTAATGAAAAGGAATCAAACTCAACATGAACAACGACTAAAATGAAACTAAAGCATCTTTGTTCAATGAAAAACAGTCAAATTACACTAAAATACACTTTCATGACTAACTAAAATATAAACACAAATGGTGACAAATTGCCTTTAAATTTAGTGTTTTATCCCTGGTATATTAAAAATGCAAATCTTTACAACCCACCTGTGTTAAACTACAAAAAAAAAAAAACTACTGATATCAGTAAATACATTAACTTTGGCAGCCCTAAAATACTAAAAATATAATAAAAAATAAAACTAGAAAGCTCCATTTTAAAGGGTCATGAAACCCAAAACCAAATTTTCTGAGATTTTAACAGAGGTATGTGTGTTAAACACCATTGAAGACAATGTTAGCATCTTTTAGATTTAATAGTAGGGTTAAAATAGTTGTATTTGAGTTTTTTTCCGCTTTTTTCGTCTTCCAGGTTTAAAATCTTCATCGTGTCCACGTCACAGGCTGTGACATGTCCGTGCACTGTGAGTGCTTGATGACTCATCGGTGTCTCATAATTATTAATGAGACTGAGTTTTCATATCCTATGAGAAGACACTGTCTTTTAATTATTCATGACACCACGTGGATCTTTCCAATAACAGACATGTCAAACTGTGATATCGCGTAGTAGATGAGAGAGGCAATCATGGGACGCAAAAGTGTTTGTTTTCGTGGTGCAAAAGTTCAAGTGTGTTGCATATGTTTCCCCGTGATGCTGCCAGGCCTTCTAGAACTATTGCAAGGTCCCAAGCCAGCACCCTAGTGCAAGTTGCAGGCCTCAGCCTCAAAGTGCCACGAAGGAAACGAGTGATCAGGGGTGATCAACCCAAAAATGTACCACCCAACAGGGCGTGAAAAGCCGCAATGGCCGCCACGTATACCTTAAGTGTGGAAGGACATAGACCTGATACAAAGCGTTCTTGCAGAAACTCAAATACTGTGTTTACTGAACAGTTAACCGATTCCACTGACGCTGGTAACACCAAGAAGTGAAAAACTCTCAAAATAGTGAATATAGTTTCCTCGTAGCGGGAGCTCTGGAGCTTAGAATGGTCTCAACAACCTCGGTTGAGAGACCACTCTCTATGAGTTGGGCCCCCTCAGAGGCCAAACCCACAGTTTCCAAATCCCCTACCGGCGGTGCAATATTGCATCCCCTGCATGAGACGGAAGGTCTCTCCTGATCGGGACCTCCAAGGGAGGGCCGTCGAGGAGAAGAATTAGGTCCATAAACCAAATTCGACTTGGCCAGGGTGGTGCTACTAGCAATAGGCTTATACCATCCTGGCGGATTCCCTCCAGAACTCCTGTGAGCAGAGCAACAGGGGGAAATGCGTACAGGCGTAGCCTCGGCCACGTCTGCAACATAGCATCCAGCCCCGAGGGGGCTGGTTGAGTGAGGGAGAACCAGAGTGGACAGTGCGTTGTATGCTGAGACGTGAACAAACCCACTTCTGCCTGACCCATAGAGAGAGCAATGGATCCCTCATGGAAAGGGAGGAGATAAGATCCATGGACCCGTCTCCAGCCCCGTAAAGAGATCCTATTTGCGATCCACAGGAATGCATTCTCCGCGCTGCCTCGGCAGACGCGGGTCCAGAACCCTGAGAATCGCGAGCCTGGCCACTTCCCTCGAAAAGTGACAGGCGGGAGTGGAGCATGCGAAGCGAAAGCTTCTCACAATGTTGGCAATCAGCCAAGGCTGATACCGCATGCTCTACTTCCAAACACATCACACAAAGCTTGTGTGTGTCCCTACTCATTAAATAACGCTAGCAGGGAGAACACAGATTTTGTGCAATTGTTTTGTTTCCATAGTGTGTAAATATATGTATATATCAGACAGACAACAATAAATATTCACAGACAGTTTTGACAGAGAGCGCTATGCTGAGGCACAAAAGCTAACGCGAGTAATGCACCGGATGTGCTTATATCCTTTCCTGGTCATGGTGTCACCCGCCCGTGGTATTCATTAATTCCATTGGATTAGTTGACATACGTGCTTCAGAGGTAATCACGCGAAGGCGTTCCCAAAGCGCCATCGACGCATCGTGAGTTCCCTCAAAAGGGAACACACAGTTCCCTTTCGTCCTGGGAACTCCGACGTGTCGTCGGGGGAGTTCCCTGACGAATTGGGATCACGCTAGGGAGACCAATCGACTTCGAGTGAACTAAAACGAGCCAATAAATATTGGCATGCAAGATTTGCATTCCGCGACCCGCCTGCCAGTGCGGGTATAAAGGGCGGAATCAAACGCATACACAATGCTTTTTGCTTCGGAGCCGACCAGTTGTGTCCTCTGAGTGGAATGAGCTTGTAGACTGTGAGTCTGCTGTTTCCTGAGAGTCTCTCTGTGCTGGTGTGACGGCGCTTCAGCGGTCTTCGCGATCTCCCGTCTGCTGTCTGTTACTACACGCGCTGTGTTTACAAAGAGCTGTTTTAACAGCTGGTATACGGTTGAGTGCACGCAGCGGGCTTGCAGTTTCCCCGCTGTGTTGCCGCGTTGATCCCTGTGTGCTTCAGCACAACTAGAGAGTATTTTTCTCTGAAAGAGCAACACAGGTGAAGATCGCGTCCTTTTCAGGATGACGTTTCACCTGTGTGTTTCTGGATGAGGTCGTTTCCTGTCCTCATTGACGGCCACGGTCACTGTTTCACATGCCTGGGCTTAAGCGTGTTGAGACTGCGTTTGTGGGTGGTTCGTGTTCTCTCATGAGAACATGACCACGTCGGCGCGTTGTTCGTCTCCCCTTTCTCGTAAAGGCTTGAGCCGTTCAGCGTGCCGTGTGCCGTCGAGCCGCCGGCTGACAGCGCGGTTGTCACGGCAACCCAGCGCGCGTCATTCGGCGCTCTAGATGCGCGGTCAAGACTCAAGTGCCTCAAACGAGGTGGAGTCCCTTTGCATATTCCCCGATCTAGTTCCTCTTCTGCACCAGAAGAGGGCTACTTTGGCTAATAGCATTGGTGATCTGAGGATTACAGTGGGGGTACCCCTCACTCCTCTAGCGCATCGCAAACATGCTGAAACTGTGTTCGTGGGTGGTTTATGCTCTCTTATGAGAGCATGACCACGTCGGCGCGTTGTTTGTCTTGAAAGAGCTTTCAACGTGCCGTGTGTCATCAAGCTTGATGGCCACGTTCACTGTTTTGTGCATGCCTGGCAGCTTACGGATGGAATTACTGGTGGTTCTCATGAGGAACCAATTGTTTCATTCGGGGCTCCAGGGGAGGATCAGATGTCGATCGCTGCATCGGAGAGAGGGCTGTTACACTCTGGATATGGTGATACTGAGTCCCACTGTAATGGTGTGTGCACTCATGCTAAATCAGGTCCAGACTTGACAGCCACACTTCCCGGGCTACTCTGGGGGCGCAGTGCAACGCGTGTCGCCTTGCCCCGCCCCCGTGCTTGCCTGGATGTGTGTGAAAAACTTTTTGCAGTATGGAGGCATATTGGTGCCAAAATCTGTGAAAAATTTTCCTCTCTCACTACCCTTGATGGTGGTTTTGCTAATAGCAGACCACCTCTTCCCTGCATGTGATGGTCAGTGTAGACCAAAAAACACGCAGTGCACAAGGGTAGTTCTGAGTCGGGGTTGAGCTGTGCTTAGTGACTACCGTGATTTTAGTCACAGCACTGGCCCTCGGTCAGACGATGTTCACACTGTGGTCCAGAAGTTTCCCAGGGCTAACCTTGTAGACGTACGAGACATCGCCAAAGTTTTCTTTCTCGATGCTCCTATTTCTCAAGGTTTGCCCTGTTTCGGTGACACTGTTGGAGACTGTGCCCAGCGGCTCTCCACAGTTCAGAAGCAGGCTGAGGAAACTACGAGCTTGACTCGATGTGCTTCCGAGTCCCTCATGCTCCTCCTCAGTCTGTTTGTCGCCAAGGGTGTCAGTCCCCTGTGGAAGCTGTCACAGCTAGCTCTACTGTGACGTCTAGCTTCGCAGGAAGACGGCGCCACCTGTCTCGGCAGCCCTGAGACAGGTGACCCAGCGTTGTAGGGAATTGCTCTCTCGGAGATGGTGCACGCACCTCTCCCTCCCCCCGGAGGAGGACGGGGTGGAGTATCTTTCATTCTGTTCCGCCGCTGGCTCCCCGGAGTCCAGTGGTACCCTCATTTCTAGAGCAGTTTCTTCCATCTCTGGGTCACGAGGGTGCGGACTGCAGTGAGCAACGCTCCCATGCCTTGCCACTCCTTTCCCCCTCTTCCATTTCTTAGATGTCAGTGACGCCGCCACGGCCTCGTCACTCTCATCTCCCGCTGGGCAAGGTGGTGCGAAAACCTGGACCCGACGCCCTCGGGCCTCGCTCCTCGTTTCCCCTCCTTTCTTCGCCTCGGGACAGCCCGCAGCCGAACGCCTCCGAGCCTTCCCTGCCGTCTGTTCCTCTGTGGAAGCAGGTAGGTGTTGCCCCGCACACCCAGACCTCTCTCTCGGCCGCAGTAATGCCTCCGGAGTCTGGTCCCTGCCTTCCACCTCGCTGCCCCTCCGCTGGTACGCCGGTGGTCCGGGTGGGTTCGTTGGTACGATTCTCGAAGCCTGGCTAGCGCTTCTGAGGCCGTCCCGCTGGCTCACCCATACTATCCGGCTCGGCTATGCAATTCAGTTTGCCCGCCGGCCTCCCAGGTACAGTGCCCCTGTCCTGAGGAAGGAGATCGACGTCCTGCTGGCGAAGGACGCGGTCGAGCCGGTTCCTCCAGCCGAGATGAGGTCTGGGTTTTACAGCCCTTACTTCATTGTACCCAAGAAGGGTGGGGGGTTACGGCCAATCCTGGACCTGCGAGTTTTGAATCGGGCCCTGCACAAGCTCCCGTTCAAAATGCTCACGCAGATACGCATCTTCGAGTGCATCCGTCCCCAGGATTGGTTTGCAGCGATCGACCTGAAGGACGCGTACTTTCATGTCTCGATTCTCCTTCGACACCGACCTTTTCTTCGGTTCGCGTTCGAAGGTCGAGCATACCAGTACAAGGTCTTACCCTTCGGCCTGGCCCTCTCGCCCCGTGTCTTCACGAAAGTCGCAGAGGCGGCCATTGTTCCCATGAGAGAACATGGCGTTCGCATTCTCAACTATCTCGACGACTGGCTCATAATAGCTCACTCGCGAGATCTGTTGTGCGAACACAGGGACCTGGTGCTCCAGCACCTCAGCCGCTTGGGCCTTCAGGTCAACTGGGACAAGAGCAAACTCTGCCCAGTGCAGAGGATCTCTTATCTCGGTATGGATGGATTCGGTCGCTCAGACTGCGCGCCTCACCGAGGAGCGCGTCCAGTCAGTGCTCAACTGCCTCAAGTCCTTTCAAGGCAGATCAGCGGTCCCACTGAAACTGTTTCAGAGGCTCCTGGGGCATATGGCAGCCGCAGTAACGCCGCTCGGCCTGCTTCATATGAGACCGCTTCAGCGCTGGCTTCACGATCGAGTCCCGAGATGGGCGTGGCAGAGCGGCACGTTCCGGGTCAACATTACCCCGCACTGTCGCCAAACCTTCAGTCCTTGGTCAGACCCTGCGTTTCTACGGGCCGGAGTGCCCTTAGTCCAGGTCTCCAGGCATGCTGTGGTTTTCACAGATGCCTCTGCCAACGGATGGGGGGCCACGTACAACGGGCATGCAGTTTCAGTTCTGTGGACGGGGCCTCAACTGCATTGGCACATCAACTGCCTAGAGTTGCAAGCAGTACGCTTAGCCTTGTCTCGCCTCAAGGGGCTGCTTTTGCACAAGCACGTACTGGTCCGTACGGACAGCACTGCGAACGTTGCGTACATCAACCGTCAGGGTGGTCTACGCTCCCGTCGTATGTTGCGACTTGCCCGCCATCTCCTCCTGTGGAGTCAGAAGCATCTGAGGTCGCTTCGAGCCATTCACATCCCTGATGTGCTCAACCGTACAGCCGACGAGCTTCACGGCAGCCACCTCTTCTGGGAGAATGGCGACTCCACCCCCAGACGGTTCAGCTGATATGGGAAGTCTTCGGAGCCGCTCAGGTAGACCTGTTTGCCTCTCCGGACACGACTCATTGCCGGTTGTTTTACTCCCTGACCGAGGGTTCTCTCGGCACGGATGCACTGGCGCACAGCTGGCCCCTGGGTCTTCGCAAATATGCGTTTCCCCCAGTGAGCCTTCTTGCACAGATCTTGTGCAAAGTCAGGGAGGACGAGGAGCAGGTCCTGCTCGTTGCGCCGTATTGGCCCAACCGGACTTGGTTCGCGGAACTCATGCTCCTCGCGACAGCCCCTCCTTGGCCGATTCCTCTGAGGAAGGACCTCCTTTCCCAGAGACGGGGCACCTTGTGGCACCCGCGTCCAGACCTCTGGAGACTCCATGTGTGGTCCCTGGATGGGACGCGGAGGTTCTAGGTGGCCTACCGCAGGGTGTGGTAGACACCATCACTTCCGCCAGAGCCCCCTCTACGAGGCGCCTCTATGCGTTGAAGTGGAACCTGTTCGTCGAGTGGTGTTCTTCCCACCGGGAAGACCCCCGAACTTGCCCGATCAGGGTCGTGCTTTCCTTCCTGCAAGATGGGTTGGAGCGAAGGCTGTCTCCCTCCACCCTCAAAGTGTATGTTGCCGCAATAGCCGCTCATCACGATGCAGTAGAAGATAAGTCATTGGGAAAGCACGACCTGATCATCAGATTCCTTAAGGGTGCCAGGAGGCTGAATCCACCTCGTAGTGTGCACCCCTTACCCTCTTGGGACTTGACTCTAGTGCTTAGTGCACTCCAGAGGCCCCCGTTCGAGCCCTTGCCTTCAGTCGAGTTAAATATCTTGTCTATGAAGACAGCTCTCCTGTTGGCTTTGGCTTCTTTTAAGAGGGTAGGGGATCTGCAGGCATTTTCGGTCGACGAATCGTGCCTACAGTTCGGACTGGGCCTTTCTCACGCTGTGTGGAGACCCCGGCTCGGATACGTGCCCAAGGTTCCTACCACCCCGTTTGTGGATCAGGTAGTGAACCTGCAAGCGCTGCCCCTGGAGGAGGCAGACCCAGCCCTAGCTTTTCTCTGTCCCATCCGCGCTCTGCGCTGTTACGTGGACAGAACGCAAAGCTTCAGGACCTCAGATCAGCTCTTTGTTTCGACCTCAACCTCTCTACTAGGAGTGTTGCCTCCTCCTGGGCTTTGGCGCAAGGTGCCTCGCTGACAGACATCTGTAGAGCTGCGGGCTGGGCGACACCTAACACGTTCGCTAGGTTTTATAGCCTCCGTGTTGAACCTGTTTCCTCCCGCGTACTCGCTACGGCCAGTAGAGCGAGGAATTAGGTTATGTCGGCTTGCTACGCCATTCCCGCCCGTGGGCCGGATACGTGCGTCTTTTACTCCGTTGGTTCCCCAACATACGGCTAACCTCGTGAGTTCCTCCATCACCCCTTCGGCATCAGGCGAGGCGGATCGCCGGTGCCAGGTCTATTACCTCTCGTAGGAGTTGCTATTAGACTGGGTGGCCTTAACAGTGGTCCCTTCGGCGACCCATTTTTTCCACGTTCCAGCTACCCTCCGGGTTAGCTCCGTGTCTTCCTCTCGACAGATCCCTCTGTTGTCCTTGCTGAGTACGCTCCCACCCCTCTGGCTGGGACTACCTCAAGGACTTCCGTATGTTTCACTGCCCCACGGGTTAGTACATACGTGTATTCCAGTGCCTCCCTTCGGGAGGGCAGGGGCTCCGTAGCGTTCCCTCCTACGGGTTGGGCACGCTTTCCCAGTGTTATCCAAATCCACTGAGTGGGTCTTGCGGAACAGCAGTGTGATTTTCCCTAGCTAGCTCCCGCATCTTGTTCAAGAAACTGCTGCAGGGTAGCTTAGCTGGGCGCTGGAAGGGGTCAGTACCATGGCGTGTTTGTAGGGATCCCAATTCGTCAGGGAACTCCCCCGACGACACGTCGGAGTTCCCAGGACGAAAGGGAACGTCTCGGTTACATATGTAACCCTCGTTCCCTGAGTACAGGGAACGGAGACGTGTCGTCCCTTCGCCATGTTGCTGTACCTTCGCGGAGGGCTGGACACTGTTCGGCTCCTCAGCGAAAAAGCATTGTGTATGCGTTTGATTCCGCCCTTTATACCCGCACTGGCAGGCGGGTCGCGGAATGCAAATCTTGCATGCCAATATTTATTGGCTCGTTTTAGTGCACTCGAAGTCGATTGGTCTCCCTAGCGTGATCCCAATTCGCCACTCCCCCGACGACACGTCTCCGTTCCCTGTACTCAGGGAACGAGGGTTACATATGTAACCGAGACGTTTCTTTGGGAACGCAAAAGATTTGTGAGGGAACGCAAAGTTTTTATGGGGAACACAAAAGGTTTGTAATAGAGAACCCAAAGTTTCTCAGGGAAAGCAAAATATTTGTGAGAGAATGCAAAGTTTCTTTTAGAACAAAAGATTTGCAAGATAATGCAAAGTTTCTCTGGGGATGCAAAAGTTTTACTAGAGAATGCAGATTCATTGAAATATAGTTTTTTCTTCCATCTTTTATTTCTGTAAAATTTACAGAGAATTCTTTACTGTAGAATTATTTTTATTAATCACTAGATTTTTTCAGGACAGAAATTGTGCTTGTGTCGTCATTTTATCTTCATTGTGAACAATTGTTCCTCTGATCTGGCAGAACTTCCGTCTGAACGGGCAGCTGTACGATGCCGTTTCCATCGTTGAAGACGACGACTGGAGGAGAATCCGCAGCGTCCTCTCGCCTTCCTTCACCAGCGGGAGGTTAAAGGAGGTCTGTGAGTCTTTATCTGGATCATTCTCACGCAAACAAGAGTTACAGCAGTATTTATTACATTGCTTATCTGAAGTGTTACATGAAGGCAGTAATATTGTGCTACAGTATAAACAAACAAGAATTCAGTTTGAGATGAATGACTCATTTTAACTGAATTACAGCATCATTCATGCGGAGGAGGATGTGTGCATTTGATTCTCTTCCTAATAAATATTAAACATTACCTGTGTGTGATGAAGATGTTATGATCATGATGTACTTTTGCTTCTCACTCTAGATGTTTGGCATCATGAAGACACACTCTCAAATTCTAGTTCAGAATCTGGGGAAATCAGCAACACGAGGAGAAAACGTGGATATTAAAGAGTGAGACATATTGCATAATATCACAAACGCTTCTCGTTATCTGAAGAGATAAGAACGGAGCTGTAATAATATCACTATAATTACCAGAGCAAAGGTGTTCAATTTCCTCACCAATCACCTTTAATAACCTCCCGGACAGAGGAAACATTCACTACATATAGAGCACTGTTTAAAGGCTGTATGTTTATCAGATGAGAATAATAATGGCTTTCTCTTGACTGCATGTGTTCAGGTTCTTCGGCGCGTACAGTATGGATGTAGTGACCAGCACAGCGTTCAGTGTGGACATCGACTCCCTCAACAACCCCAAAGATCCATTTGTGACCAACATAAAAAAAATGCTGAAGTTTGACTTACTAAACCCTGTGTTCCTGATCGGCGGTAAAGAACTTAACTAATCCTTTCAGTTAAACACACTTCAAAAGCTAATGTAGGAAACTCTGTGAACAAAGTCTTTACAGAACTACAGATAACTTTGAGCGAACATTCTATTAATGTTACTGGAAGAAGGTTTGTTGATAAGAGAACTTTGCCAGAACATTCCCTGTTAACACCTTTTCCAATTTATTCTGTAGCTATGTTTCCTTTCACCATCCCCATCCTGGAAAAAATGGAGTTCGGCTTTTTCCCATCATCTGTGACTGATTTCTTCTACGCTGCCTTACAAAAGATCAAGTCTGAAAGAGTGGCCAATGACCACAAGAAGGTACAACAAACACTTAACATGAACAATGTGTTGACTGAGACAATCAGACACATAACTATTTGTTACATTAAAAAATAAGCTTTAAAGCCCACTCTTAGGAATTAAATATCCCCCCAAAAGAGACAAGAGAGCAGAAAAGGCCTCAGTCGCCAGGGCGACCATCAGATAAGATGATTTTATTGTTCTGAAAAATGTGGTCATGTGATAAGACAGAGGCCATAGGAAAGACCTACAGCCCTTAAAAGAGACTTTCCTGCAATCAATTATATACGAACTGATCTATAAATGAACATACATCCCAGGACATTGTGTGTGATCATTTTATGTCTCGTATACTGTGTCTCTTGCATTTATATTTATTTTATGCATGCTTTATGAGAGAAGTACTAGTTAATGTAACCCCACCTATATCAATTCACCTGTCTGATTAATCCTCATTTAATGACTCACACTTTAGTGTACATCGCCTCATAGAATGCAGTGTGTGTTTGTGATATCTATCTGAGTATACTATAAATAGACACAAATGGCAAGGCCCACACTTGAGATAGAGTTAGAAAATCCTACCAACAGAGGAGTTTCCCGCTTGGAAATTCCCCCTTTCTTATTGGTTGAGCCAACCCTGAGAAGTGGGACGTTTCTCAGGCTTTAAATGGCCTCTACACAAGCCTCCTCTCTCTTGGCCTTCTCTTGTAGTTCGGGTTGCTGTCCTGCGGGGCCGCATCAGACCACCGTGCAGCAGGCCATGACTCACAACCAGTCATGTGCTCATTCAGTAGAGACAGGACTCTCTCAACCACAACAGAATCAAGGACAACATCAGGAGTTTGGCACAATTGCTTCATTAATTGCAGAAGAAATCCATTGCAACTCCAACCATCAACTCTTCCGACTTCCTCCCTTCTCCTTGTTGCTCTGCATGGCCGCTCCAGCCCAGGGCAATAATCTGCGCTCCAGCCATGTGCTCATGGAGAGAGAGAGAACTTTCAACCAGAACAGAGTCAAACAAACTATGCCAGTTTTTCACCATTTCTTCATTCAAAGCAGAATAGATCGATTGAGACTCAGGTGACCATCAACATCCTTCTTCAGGAACTTCACAAAATACTTTCACTGCTAAGGCCATACAAGTATACATTTAACGAGGTGCTCTGAAAATAATAAGCTGATGGTTCTTTTCATAGTAAAATTGATCTTTTCCATCGATCCATTTCCTGCTCCTGGTTTCATTCTGTCAATTCCCATTTTACCCAACTTCGTGTGATTGTATGTGTGTATCTAGATTAGTTATGTTTGTGATTGTAGTTAATAAAACCTGTGCACAATACGTATTTGGTTATGATTCTCTGCTTGCAACAAAGTTTTATTTACGATTTAAATTTTGACTACAGGCTCTTAGTGGTACTGTGCTGTAAGAAAGACATTTCCCTTCCCCTGAAATGAACGTTTCTCAGAATTAATAAACAATTGTTCATGGGACAAACACGTTTATTGATTGAATTATTAATTTACCTACAGTAAATTAATTATATGAACTGATCCAAATATTCATAATTAATTATTACAAGTTATGATTGTTTTTTAATATTTATTTGAGCTAATTTGCTACAACAACTATATAATCATGATGTTTTAAACCACTCTTCTCAATTCCTGCAGAAGAGAGTTGACTTCCTGCAGCTGATGGTCGATTCTCAGACGGCAGGGAAAACTCAGCATGGCAAGGAACACACAGAGAAAGGTGAAGCATATCAGATGGTTAACCAGAAGAAAGAGCTTTCTTCCATATGTGAAGACACATACCTTAAATCGTGTCCTGTGCAGGTCTGAGCGACCACGAGATCTTATCGCAGGCCATGATCTTCATCTTCGCCGGTTACGAGACCAGCAGCAGCACTTTGTCGTTCTTCTTCTACAATCTCGCAACCAACCCAGAGGCCATGAAGAAACTGCAGGAGGAGATCGACGAGACCTTCCCAAATAAGGTAGTACTCCATTGAAACACTCGTTGGGATCAGTGTGATGAGTTTGAGACTTTAAACATTGATTGTGTTTTGAAGGCCCCGGTGGACTACGAAGCCGTCATGAACATGGACTATCTGGACGCCGCGCTGAACGAGTCCCTCCGGCTGTTCCCTGTTGCAGCTCGACTCGAACGAGTCTGCAAGAAAACAGTGGAAATCAATGGTGTCATCATACCTAAAGATATGGTCGTCATGTTCCCGACCTTCGCCCTCCACAGAGACCCGGATTACTGGAGCGACCCCGAGAGCTTCAAACCGGAGAGGTCAGGATGGGTTTCTCCTGTTTCACTCATCATACAGTCAAGCTCCACCAACTACAATTGAACACAACAGTCGGTTGTGTTCAATTGAACGTGAATTCTATTCATTTTTCACATAGGGGAATTGATTTTAATCATAACTTATAAAACGTTAAAGACTTAAAGACTTACTGTGAGCAACAAGGTTGTTCATCGATGATATTTGCTTTTGATGAAGCCATCATTCCACGTTATTTTAAATTACTTTGTCAACTTATTGTTTATCAGCGGGAATCCTGTTGAGAAAACACAATACCCATAAAACCCATATAAATCTCCACCAATCAAGCAAACTGCACTTGGATAACTCTTCTAACATCCAGTTTTTTTTTCAAATTAGTTAAAAAGAAAAAAGATCTTTAGAGTAATTGTCTGTATAAATACTTCAACCCAACGTGACTCTTTCCTGCCTTATTAACAGGTTCACTAAAGGGAACAAGGAGACGATTGACCCCTACATGTACATGCCCTTCGGCCTCGGACCCAGGAACTGCATCGGGATGAGATTTGCTCAGGTGACCATGAAGCTGGCGATCGTGGAGATCCTGCAGAGGTTCGACATCTCTGTGTGTGCGGAGACACAGGTGAGCAGACGGGTTGGTGTCTGGTAACAGGAGGACATTTGTTCATCTGTTCGCTCACACTGAACTTCTCTTGCTCTTCACAGGTTCCTCTAGAGCTCGGCCTTAATGGTCTACTGGCTCCCAAAGACCCCATCAAGCTCAAACTCATGCCTCGGACAGCTTCAGACGTTTGTAACAACAAATCGTAATGCAGCTCGTCCGCTGCATTCAGTTCTCTTTCAGTCTGAGGAGAAGGTTTGATGGGTCTTTTAAAATAAAAGAATAGACGTAGTCTCTAGTCTTCAGTGAAGAGGAGGATTCGACTCTGAAGTTCTCAGGGCCTATCGGACTCGGACTGATAGGTTTAGCAACTTTACCTCTGTAGTGAATGTCAGACAGATTCTGTTGTTCCCTGAGACTCGTTTTTAAGGGTTTTACTTGATGATTGAGATAACGCCAGAAATTATATTCACTTGTTAAGAAATTATATGGAAATGAGAGATTATCAAAGAAATAAAGTCTGCAGAAATGTATCTAACTTGTGTGTGTCGTGTCTATTAAAAACAAATCACTGAACAAATTCATTTTAAACAGAGTTTGAACAGACTCACAGAAATGAATCAATCTCACCAACTGTAACAATGTTTGAGACAAAACTCTAAAGTTAAATATTCCTCTAACATCTTGTTTCAGAACGTTCAGAGAACATTCATAAGTAAAGTGCCTGTGCAAAAGAAACTGTATTGCACTAATTACTATTACGATGCCAACCGTTTCAGAGGGTCAATTACCACATTTTGATGTCCAATGACCACGAGAGTAATGAGGAGCAAGCAGTTGTACTAAATTGTACCATTTTACTCTTAATATTGTTGAATAACAATAATCAAATACACTGTGCACATGTTCACCGTCAAATGATTACACAAATGCAAAGAAAATGTACATATGAAGAGCGTAGGCCTGCGCAAAATAATAAACAAAATAAACATCAACATATTTGAATTTCAAGGATACAGATGTTAGCTGGCCTTGTGATTAGGCAGTGAAAACAAAGATTGCAACAGTCCGTGTTATTCTCAACAGTTCTTAAAGATGTTCAGATGTCCAAATCACTTTGTGAAGTTGGTCGTCGTGCTGCAGTCTCAGGCCCTGATGTATGATGAATCCTCCACGATAACAAATGCAGGTGTATAATCTAGGATGTGTATTACTCTTGTAAATATTTATCTTGCTGATGTATGACTCTCAAATGTGGTTCTACAATAAACAAATAATGTAATCAGTAACATAAAACTGAATAGATGTGCAATTAACACGGCAGAAATTTTGAGACATTACAACTCTATAATGGCTGATCACGTTTGCCACTATTAACATAATTTTTCACACAATCAGGTAACCGCACTCTCATAAAACATAAAATATAATGTAGCAGCCGTACATCAAGCTAAAGAGTGAATAAGTGGCACAATAATAATATAATGAATACGGAAATGTAACTCACCATCTTCAATGACGCACATTCAAGAATCGTCACTATGGAAAGTTTAATACCATCCGCTGCCAATCAAGAGCACAAATATTAAACTGAACATGGGCTTTTTTACTGCCGCCCCCAAATTTGCTTATAGCAAAATCTACTACTGCGTATCATCTGCTGTAAAGCGGGCAACTGGTCGAGTGGAAGTATGATCTTTCACTTTCAACAGCAGTTCTAACCATCTACCATCAGAGCTAGGAATGATGGATGAAACAGTACCCACTCACCAGAGCGCTCTCGGTAACTGCTCGTCAGCTATAAGAACTACAGTTCCAACTGTAATCTTCTCTCTTTCTCGATTCCATTTCTGACGTGCCTGTAAAGTAGGCACGATCATGCATGAAATGCTTCCAGAAGTGATCACTGAGAATCTGGCTGTGTCTCCACCTCTTCCGACTGAGCAGATCAGACTCAGGATAGACCACCTGAGGTAATGAAGAGTTAGGCCGCCCCATCAGCAATGAATTCGGAGTCACAGGATCTGGATCGGCCACATCACTGGAGACATAACCCAAACCTGATCTGTTCTTTGGCTTGTTGTTCTCTGAGAGTGGGATGTATCTGACTGAAAACTTCTTCCAATTCACGACTCCCCCCTTTAAAATTGGTTCCCTGATCAGATAGAAGCTTGTAGGGCTTTCCCCTATGTGAAATAAAGCGTCTGAGGGACAACAAGAATGAATCAGTGTCCATATTATCCAGTAGATCGAGGTGAACCGCTCGAGTGGTGAGGCATTTAAAGAGGATACCCCACCTTTTCTCTGTACGACGGCTTACTTTTATTGTAAGGAGACCAAAACAATCAACCCCAGTGGAATAAAAGGGAGGTTTGAATAACCTAAGGCTGGAAGGTGGAATGTCTGCCATCCTTGGAATTTCTGGTCGACCCCTCTACTTTTGGCACTCATTGGCAGTAATGCTGATGTTTCTTAACTGCCTCTCTCCCTCATAAAATCCAGAACTTTTGCTGTAGCTCGGGGTGAAGAAGGATACCCCACCCCGGGGTGAAGAAGTTGGGTGTCATAGTGCTTAATGAGGAGTTTCACACCACTGGATGAGTCAGAGATAAAACCACAGGATGTAGAACATCTTTGGCCAGGCTGTCACATCTTCTAAGTCTGCCACCGACTCTGATCAGGTTGGAATCTTTGTCATGCTCAGGTGCAAGTCCTACTGACTGCTGGTTAAGAGTCTTTCCTTCTTTAAGCAAGGCATATTCTTCTGGGAAGTCTTGCATCTGACAATGCTCAGAAGAGTCAATTCTGCATCATGGAATTCATCTGCATCTGGTGGTTCTCTACTCTCGGCCGCCCCATGCAGGGACTGCACTGTGGCTTCTAGAAGCTAATAACTATTGAATTGATGGAAATCTGGAATGGCAGGTATTGCAGTCTCGTTAAGCAACCCACTGAATACAGGTTTCTTAAGCTCCTGACTATAATCAAGGGTTTGACCTTCAGGTGCCTTTGGACATTTGCTGCTGGGTTGCATCAAAAAAGCTGGACCCTGCCTCCAGCGAGTATCTTGAGCCAGATGAGTCAGTGCCAAAACTTGTGTGATGTCATCAGCAGGATTATTCGACGAATCGACATAGCGCCAGGATTTTGGGTCAGACAACTCTTGTATTTCACAGTCTCTAACTCCTACAAATACTTTGTACCTGCAAGAATCAGATTGCAGACTGTGGTAGAATCGGACCAATACAAAACGTTGTGGATATCTAAAGTCAGCTCTTTCTTCAATACAGCACCCAGCTGTGCTCCTGTCATTGTAGCACAAAATTCTAAACGTGCGATGGAGAGCTGCTTCATTGGAGCGACTCTGGATCTTGCAGCCAAAAAGGACTGTAATATTGTTCTGATCATTCTCAGTACTCAAGTATGCAACAGAGCCATAGGCTCTCTCAGAAGCATCGCAGAATACATGAATGCTACGACTCTTGATTGCACGTTGAATGCTGGAGCTGTAACATCTGGGCTGAGAGATCTCTGATAACTAAGGGAGCTCATTCTCCCACTGTTTCCAAGCAGCCAGTAATTCAGTAGGGAGGAAAGGGTCATTCCAGCCTAGTTTCTTGCCCCAGAGCAATTGCACAATGATCTTAGCCCTTGTAGTGAAAGGAATCAGATACCCAAAGGGGATCGTATTGCTTTGCAAGTGTGCGATAGATCTTATGCATGGTGGTTTCACCTTCTTCTTTCTGGTATGGTTTGTATACCAAAGTATCAGATTTGCAGTGCCATATCAGTCTGAGGATTGCTCTTGAGGATTGGCTGTTTCTTGGTTAATCCAGATCTCACTGCTCTTTGAACTCCCATCAAGCTTGCCCCTAGAGTAGGCCCAGGTAAGAGATACTCATTCAGAGACTGGCCTTGGAACTCGAAGAAGCAATTGAATATGATACGGTCCTTCCCATTATGAAGGACCATATGGTGTGTTATGTACCACGAATGAGGACTCAATTCACACTCCTCGGATGACAGAGGGGTGACATAGCCTGCCTGAAGCAACTTCTGAATTTCAGCATTATAAGTGGCTGCCCTCTGTGGCTCTCTGGATAGTCGTCTCTCCGTACTACATAGGAGAGCCAAGAAAACTTGCTTTGGAGCATTCAATGGGGAAGTGACTCTTTCCAGAGTAATGGTGTAGCGTATCGATTGACTCCATCCACATTAATTCTAATGGTCTTTTCTCCCAGAATACGGAGGGCTTCTGAATCTTGACGCGAGCGTGTGACTAACTTATCGGATCGATAAGGTAAAATGTCCAGTTTCCACAACCTTTCAACCTGGTTAAAGATTTCAGAATCTGGTGTCAGACAAAAAACAAAGAGACATTCCTGCGGCTGAAGACGAGGGCGAAGGAACCTTGATGGACCTTGCAATGTCCACCCAAGTCTCATATGCACAGCTGCTGGTCCTCCTTTGGGTCCCAATCTCACTGGTTCCACAGGCATGATCAAATGTGGATAGTCTGAACCAAGAAGCACTAATGGTTGTGCTTGACTGATATCGCACAAGGGCAGATCTCTAAGATAGCGATACTTTTGCTGCAGGTCATTGATGGGATAAGTATGCTGGACAAGACCTAGGTCCTTGGCTGTAAAAGCTCAATGAATTTGGAATGATCTGTCTAGTTGCGAAGCTGGAGCTATAGAGAATGACACCGAACTTCCTCGTATGGTGTGAACCTCGTGCCTCACAGTACGAAGGGCTAGATCTTCAACTGTACCTTGAAGGCCTAAACGTTGAGTGGCCTCATGGAGCAGAATCGTTCGCTCAGAGCCGTCATCCAGTACTGCGTAGGTCTCTAGCCGTCGTCCAGTCCCGCGTAGGTCTCTAGCGACTTGTCTCCATTCTGAATCACAACTCGACTCAATTTAAGTAACACTTGCTTTCCGCTTGTGGAACAGTCCAGATACAAGGTCTGGGAAGTGGAACTCACGGACCTATGCTCTCTGACTCTCTGATGTTGCCTTTCCCACTTGAATCTGAGCTGGCATTAACATCATGGAGAATTTTAAGATGTTTCCTATTGCATTTCTTGCACTTCACTTTCAACGTACAATTTGAGTTGTGATGACTTCGGCAGCATCTCAAGCATCTACGGCCCATTTGATCCAATTCTCAACCTGCTCTTGATCAAGAGCTTAAAGTTTGAGCACATCTACGGCCCATTTTGATCCAATTCTCAACCTGCTCCTTGATCAAGAGCTTAAAGTTTGAGCACTGATTAATGTAATGATGGATGGTATCGCAAAACGGGCAATATCTTTGGTGATTCGCTGCAATGCTAGCTGATGCGGTTGCCCGTACATGTCTGTTAGTGCTTGCATAGTGTCACTAAAGGGAGAACGACTGTGACTGTAAGAATCTGCAACAAGTAATCTTCCAATTTCAAATGATCCATTAGTATTTTAAACTTAAAATATTCAGAAGCGTCGTCAGGCAGTACATTGGCTAAAGCGAACTTGAGTCTGGCGAACTCTAGTGGATCATCATGAATGAAATTTGGGATTGTTGGTGTACGCCCACAATATTGCACTGGCAACGGGTGCAATGGACAGTTAAGATCTTGATCCAAAATTGGATAAGAACGATCAGGAGGATGTCTGTTGCTACTGTGGGATTTGAGGGTGAACCAACACAAATGAATCTTCCATGTGATTCATTCAAACAGAACTCAACATTCCAGACCGAAAATCACCAATTCAGCCATAAAGATCCCGGCTCTGGCTAGTCTATGCTAGCCAACAAAGACCCCCGCAGAAAGAACTTTATGGCCCTGCAGGCCCCGAAGAGATGAGCCCAACTGGAAAAACGTTGTCAAAGTTAGATAATTTGGAAAAGACTGATTGGTTCAGATATGGACCCACTAAGATAACGACGGAGGTGTTTGATCCCAGGACAACGGATTTAAAACAGACCGCCGTAGTCGTAAATACCTCGGAACGACCCCAGAGTGGAAATCTCTTAAAACCATAGAGACTGAGACTTTACATATAAAATACATAAAATCATCCCAAAACAATTATTGATGGACTTATAATCAAACATTGTTCCACTGCATATTCCTATATTGTATCAATGTATGTGATGTATGCTTGGATCACATACAAGTCATGTAATTGTTAAACTATTAGATGTATGAATAAAAGTGTGTCTTGTTTCATGTCAATAAGTTCATATATTCTTAATTCATAAGATGGCTTGAGTGAAATCTGTGTAAAATGTTTTGTGTTCTTATAATAGCAATCATGTCTAAACTGTGTCTTTTGCACTCTCTGCTAAAGCTGGAGAGTAAAGAGATCACAGATAACGCATGATTTACGGTGAGAGGTGAAGAGAATGCCACCTCTAAAATAAAGACAGTGCCTAATTGGTCAGAACCCATCCAGGAGGCTGGACAAACATTGGAGTTTAAAATCTTAGACCCGAACAGAATAATCTAGAAGAATAATGCAGCCGACGGAGTTAACAGACAGACAAGTTACCAGGTAGACGAACAAAGACAAAGAACCCAAATTAAGATCAGAAGAACATGGGTTAAACAACAGCTTCATTCAAGCCATCTAACTACTCGTCTCACTTTCCTTTTTTTTTCTAAGTTGTCTTTTTTTTCCGTTAAAATTCTCGGTTCTAAGTTAACCCTCTGGCGTTTTGCTCGTTTTTTTTCACATAGCAGAAAAATAGACTTAAAGTACTACCATCATTTCTGGTCATAAGAAATATGAGAATATAAACTGTTAAATGTCTACTTTATTATGTGCCCACATACAATCGAAATAAAATATTGTGCTTTTGTAAAATAAAGAAAATAAAGAGGGTGTGCGTTCTGCCTCCCTGTCACGTTTTGATGTATTGAGTTCTGTTTTGTATCTTGTCTTCCCCTGTCTTTTGTGATTTTTGGTTTAGTCCTGTTAAGTTTTCCCGCTCCTCGTTTGTGTCCAATTTTCTGCACCTGTTTTCAGTTAATTATCTTGTTTGGTTCAGTTCATTTAAGCCCTGTGTTTTCCCTGAGTGTTTGTCGATCGTCGTCAATGTATGGTTGTGTGTTAACCCTGAATTCCTGGAGTTTTGTTCTCGTTTGATTTTGGAAGTTTCATTTTTGGTAATTAAAACTATTATATTGAAGCTCCTGTGTCCTCGTCTTCAGTCACCTGCACCCAACCCTGACAGAACGATCGACCGAAAACAGAAGATGAGCCAGAGGAGACGAAACCAGAGAGAGAGGTGAACCCAATTCACACACCAATCCTCTTTCAAGGCGAACGCTCCCTGGAAGAATATGCGGGGCTATATTTAGACCTGTATGATGATGTGAGATGGGATAGGAGGAGTTGAAGCAAAGTTTCTGGGGTGGATTAAAAGACCCTCTCGCCCAGATAATTTTGGTGAAGGACCTCAATCTATCCTTCCTGGAGTTTTTGGATCACACGCTGTGGGCCTGTGGATCCAGCTACCTCTTGGAAGATCTCCCACTCCAGCCAGTGCCAAGCCCGCCAGCCCCTGAGCCCATCACCTGCACGCCATCGCCTGAGCCCATCACCTGCACGCTAACGCCAGAGCCTGAGCCCATCGCCTGCCCGCCAGAGCCTGAGCCCATCGCCTGCCCGCCAGAGCCTGAGCCCATCGCCTGCCCGCCAGAGCCTGAGCCCATCGCCTGCCCGCCAGAGCCTGAGCCCATCGCCTGCCCGCCAGAGCCTGAGCCCATCGCCTGCCCGCCAGAGCCTGCACACCGCATCAGCCCTGCCGCCAGATCGGTCCCTGGACTTCCCCGGCTGATATCCTATATGACTGACCCCCCACTGATATCAGTGCGATTAGCCAAAAAGATGGCTGCCGAGGCTGGGGTTCACATCAGCCACATCCAGCCAGAGACCATCGCCTGCCCGCCAGAGCATGAATCCAGCCCCAAGCTCCCTGATGTGCTGGCCCCGTCCAGTTCCGAGTCCCCTGATGTGCTGGCCCCGTCCAGTTCCGAGTCCCATGATGTGCTGGCCCCGTCCAGTTCCGAGTCCCATGATGCGCCAGAGCCAGAGCCCGTTGACCCAGCGCCAGAGCCAGAGCCCGTTGACCCAGCGCCAGAGCCCGTTGACCCAGCGCCAGAGCCAGAGCCCGTTGACCCAGCGCCAGAGCCAGAGCCCGTTGACCCAGCGCCAGAGCCAGAGCCCGTTGACCCAGCGCCAGAGGCAGAGCCGTTGACCCAGCGCCAGAGGCAGAGGCCGTTGACCCAGCGCCAGAGCCCAAAACCCGTTGACCCGCGCCAAGGCAAGCCCGTTGACCCGCGCCAGGCAGAGCCCGTTGACCCCCGCCAAGGCAGAGCCCGTTGACCCAGCGCCAGAGGCAGAGTCCCGTTGACCCAGCCGCCAGAGGCAGGCCCGTTACCCAGCCCAGAGGCAGGCCCGTTGACCCAGCCCAGAGGCAGAGCCCGTTGACCCAGCGCCAGAGGCAGAGCCCGTTGACCCACGCCAGAGGCAGAGCCCGTTGACCCAGCGCCAGAGGGCCAGAGCCCGTTGACCCAGCGCCAGAGCAGAGCCCGTTGACCCAGCGCCAGAGGCAGAGCCCGTTGACCCAGCGCCAGAGCCAGAGCCCGTTCACCACGCCAGAGCCAGAGCCCGTTGACCCAGCGCCAGGCCAGAGCCCGTTCACCCAGCGCCAAGCCAGAGCCCGTTGACCCAGCGCCAGAGCCCGTTGACCCAGCGCCAGAGCCCGTTGACCCAGACCCAGAGCCCGTTCCCAGACCCAGAGCCCGTTGACCCAGCGCCCGTTGATGTCAAGTCAGTTCCCGATCCTGAGCCTGTCCTCCCCAAGAAAATTTTGGGGGGGCGCTATACGCCTTCGCCGTGGCCGGCCAAAGATCCATGGAGGCCTGAAAAAATAACACCGCCATGGCCACCCGAAGGGTCCTCACCGCCATGGCCACCCGAAGGGTCTTCACCACCACGGCCGCCTGAAGGGTCTTCACCGCCGTGGCCACCCGAAGGGTCTTCACCACCACGGCCGCCGGAGGGTCTTTACCGCCGTGGGCCACCCGAAGGGTCTTCACCACCACGGCCGCCGGAAGGGTCTTCACCGCCGTGGCCACCCGAAGGGTCTTCACCACCACGGCCGCCGGAAGGGTCTTCACCGCCGTGGCCACCCGAAGGGTCTTCACCACCACGGCCCCGGAAGGGTCTTCACCGCCGTGGCCACCCGAAGGGTCTTCACCGCCATGGCCACCTGAAGGGTCTCCCCGCCGTGGCCACCTGAAGGGTACTCCCCGCCTGGCCACCCGAAGGGTCCTCACCGCCGTGGCCACCGCAGGCCTGCCCGCCTGGCCACGCCCACAGCCTGCACCGCCGTGGCCACGCCCACAGCCTGCACCGCCGTGGCCACGCCCACAGCCTGCACCGCCGTGGCCACGCCCACAGCCTGCACCGCCGTGGCCACGCCCACAGCCTGCACCGCCGTGGCCACGCCCACAGCCTGCACCGCCGTGGCCACGCCCACACCTGCACCCCGGCCCGCCCACCTGCTCCGCCCTGGCCACGCCCACAGCCTGCTCCGCCCTGGCCACGCCCACAGCCTGCTCCGCCCTGGCCACGCCCACAGCCTGCTCCGCCTGGCCACGCCCACAGCCTGCTCCGCCGTGGCCACGCCCACAGCCTGCGCCGCCATGGCAGCTCCCGGACCTGCACCGCCCTCGCAGCTTCCAGGCGCCACCCTCCCACCCCTCCTCTTTTGGATGTTATACGGCGCGAGGACGCGCCTTCGGGGGGGTCATGTCCGCTTCGTTTGATGTATTGAGTTCTGTTTTGTATCTTGTCTTCCCCTGTCTTTTGTGATTTTTGGTTTAGTCCTGTTAAGTTTTCCCGCTCCCCGTTTGTGTCCAATTTTCTGCACCTGTTTTCAGTTAATTATCTTGTTTGGTTCAGTTCATTTAAGCCCTGTGTTTTCCCTGAGTGTTTGTCGATCGTCGTCAATGTATGGTTGTGTGTTAACCCTGAATTCCTGAGTTTTGTTCTCGTTTGATTTTGGAAGTTTCATTTTTGGTAATTAAAACTATTATATTGAAGCTCCCGTGTCCTCGTCTTCAGTCACCTGCACCCAACCCTGACACTCCCCTTCTCCATGAACTTTTTTTCTGGAGCACGTCTCTAAACCTTAACATGATCAACCCAGTTATTTTTGTATGATCAACTCTGGAAGTATTCCTTCGTTTAAAAAACTTAATTTGATCTAATTACTGGAGATTGCATAGAAAAGTAAAGTGAGTGAGAGCAATTGGGATATTGTTTAATTTGTATCATCTTTATCTACTCTTAATCTGGTGTCGTGCCACAGACCTAATTTAAATTTTATGCAGGAAACAGAAATCCAATCGATTATCCAGATACAGAGGCTGCTTAATGTGAACTAATGTAAACGAACCATGTCCTGATTGGCGAATGATCCGATCTGCTTGATCAGATCAATGTGATCGCATGTTAATGCCAAGTGTACACACAGCCAATGATATCCGAGCCAAGAAACACAAAACATTAAGAGAAATAGATAACAAAATGTGATTATTGCAGTTGTTTGATGAATAGTCTGGTCAGAGGTTAGCCGTGTGTTTGTCAGTGTGTGTAGAGGTTCTTCGTGTTTGCGTGTTCTGCATATAATGTGTAAATCAAGAGAAGAATAAAGCTCCTGCTCCTCTCCGTGTGTTTCTAGTCTGAGCGTCCCAGGATCAGGAACCATGAGCTACGGTCTGTTCTTCTCAGCTGAAACATGGGCTCTGCTCATGCTGTTTGTGGCGCTTCTGGTTATGTGAGTGATTCATGACTCTTGTTGTCTCAAATCTTTCAATCTTTAGTATTAAAATCTCAATAAAAATGAGTAATTTATACTCGTAATAAAAATAAGTAATTTCAGTGTATGTAGAGATGCAGGGCTATTATTACAGTCACTGTATCAGGTAATATTCTAACAGGTTTAACAGTTTGTTGCATTATTTTCCAGTTATCTCTGTAAAGCTGCTTTTAAACAATCTGTATTGTAAAAAGCGCTATATAAATAAAGGGGACTTGACTTTAACCATTTCAAAAATCTAATGCAGTATGTGTCATAAGATCTGTCTAAAATCCCAGCAAACAGGGAACGTTCTGTCAAGGTTCTCTCAAAGTTATGAACAAATGTTCTTCCAGTAACATTAACAGAACGTTTGTTCAAAGTAATCTGGACTTTAATAATGTTCTCAAAACGTTATCACAAACACATTCAAAAGTAACGTTCCCATAATGTTTGTGGAAGGATAAAATAGAATGTTCCCTTGATGTTCACATAACCAAGAAAAAAACCTTGATATTTTGAACTTAATAACATTAGCAAAACGTCCTCAGAACTTATTTTTGTCAGCTAAGATGTTTTTGTTCAAATTTGATGTCCCTTCCAGATATGGATACTGGCCTCACAGTCAGTTCAAGAAGTTGGGAATAGCGGGTCCCAAACCCATACCGTTCTTCGGAACGTTGTTGAGATATCGAGAGGTGAATTTATTTTAAAGCAAATACAGCATGACTCTGATATTGTGTTTAAAGTCCCTGTAAAGTCAGAATTAAGTATGTGTTCTGAGTTTGTCACACCACAGAAAAATGCGTTATTAGTCACCCAGCCAAATTTGAATGATAAAAAAAAGCCAGCAAGTACATAAAATAAGCTATCAAAATCTTGAAAAAATGAGCAAACGCTGGAGGGTGTGTCCGCTGGCTGCGCTGAAACCACGCCCATTCGCGGGAAAGCTGCCGACCGTCGCCACACTCAACTCTACAGCCGGAATGAACGCTCGCACGGTGGGCACGCACTGCCGATGATGACACCAGTTGTCGGCGCGACGGGAGAATGAATGCCGAGGCGGGAGTCAGTTCGCCCCCATTCACCAGTAACAGCGGATTATCAGTGAATCGCAGTTGTCTCCGACGAAAGTTTATACAACTATCGTGTAAAATGATCACTTACAGAGGTGGGTTTTGGCGGTGATCCTCAGCTCTCCATCAAGGTGTCTCTTCACAAAATTAATCCACTTCTTCTTGATGTAATCGTTTTTCGGAAATTTAAATAAGGACACCGATCCGTTTGTGTGATCCGGTGATCGCATCCAGGTAGTACGCATTTCCGTGACGAAGGCATAGCTAGCTAGCTAGCTAGCAATCTGTAGGCTGTTACTAATAATAGTACTGACAGTAACTCGCGATTGAGCAGCCTCAGCGGCTCCAGTGCGTCATCAAGTAGGGGCGTGTCCAGGAGCTCGGGGGCTCCAGTGCGTCATCGAGTCCCCGTTTTAGCCCCGCCCAGAAAATCCGGAAAATAGCAATGGTGAAAAACTGTTTAACGGTCTAACTCCACAATTCAGTACTTCACAGTTCACAGTCTTTGTAATATGTTTTAGCAATACATCTCTAACATTTATAATGTGTTTAGAATTTTTTTTTTAAATTGCCTTTACAGGGACTTTAACTGACTCTTGGACACATCTGGATCTTGATGATCTACTAGCAGGGCCGGACTGGGACACAATTTCAGGCCGGGAAATCCTACACCCATCCAGGCCATCCTATGTACCCAATTGTTTTTTAGAAACACTACAACCCCACCCCCCCCCCCCCTCCCCTCCCAAATTACATTTATTTCACAGTATGACCATAACATTAAAAACAGCCAACCTAGAAGTAAAGCAAATGTAGCCTATGCATCATCTTTCATGTCAAATTCTTGCATTTGATCAATAAATTCATATTCATTTATAATAATAAGACATTATAGGGCTGTTACCCATCAAATTAAATAATGTGCACTGCAATTACAACTGCAATAAATAATGTTATGAGATTGATGTTTTAAATAAATGTTTGAATATACAAATAAAAAAAATTCAATACTTAAACATTAAACTAAACGGCAAGTGACCGTCTTAATTAGGGAGTCATTCATACAAAAGATTCGTTCAAAACGCTGAATCATTCAGTAACAAAACCAATTGGAACTATTTTCGTCGGTGAAATAGAACAAAAACAGTTCATATGGTTTGTGTCTAAAATGTAAGTAACTTAATAATAAATATGAACTACGCTACTTGTTTATTGAACAATAAATTCAATGTAACATTTTCAATCGTGAATGATTCATTCTTTAATCAGGATGGTTTTGATGATGGATTGGTCCATGATGCACAGAACGGGCTGCCTCGCATCGTAGATACTGTGAGAAACACAAACGATTCAGAAAAAAATATTACATTCAGAAGAATCATTCAGTTCGAACTCGTTCATTAAAATGAACAAATCTTTTTTCGAGTCATTTTATTCATTCAACGAACGAAATGACTCGAAAAAAGATTTGTTCATTTTAATGAACGAGTTCGAACAGGAGAATCACGAACGTGCATCTCAGGACAGAACAAGGCGAGCATTTGTGCTAATAATACTTAAACTGTTTTATTTATTTTCGAAATGGCGCATCGTTTCGCTAGATAAGACCCTTATTCATCGTCTGGTATCGTCATTTGTCATTTGAAGTCATTTGAAGCTGCACTGAAACTGTCATTTGGACCTTGGACGGTTTGCCTACCAGTAAAGTCCATTATATGGAGAAAAATCCTGGAATTTTTTCATCAAAATCATTTTTTTTCTTTTCGACTGAAGAAAGAAAGACATGGACATCTTGAAAGACATGGGGGTGAGTAAATTATCAGCAAAAGTTTTTTAAAAAGTGAACTAATCCTTTAATCTCGATAGCTGTAATAGTAAAAACGTATAATATCTGTAGTAAAAGTATTCGAGAGAGTTTCACATGTCATATTTCATATGCAAGCATGTCAGCCAATCACAGCAGTGGCCTGTTCTCACAGCAGACACGCCCCTTCAAACAGAGTGTTCAAATCAGAGGCTAAAATCAGGCTAGGAAAAATGCCTTTTATTTCTAAATTATGACTATTTTTGATCTAAAAAACATACTAACATTATAAGGGCACCCCAGGAAACATTATAAAATAATTAAAAAAACATTCTAGGGCACCTTTAAGTGTATTTCTTTTGCATTAATATGTGAAGTTTGTGCTAGTCAGCGATGTATTATTATTTTAGTACATTGAACATATTTCTCTCATAGTGTCTTTGCTTTGAATGATTTATTATATTTCTGTCCTTTAATAAAAATAATCTATTTATTCATCCACGTCTCTTGTCCTATTAAGGGAAAAATCTGTGCAGCCTCTGTGCAGGTTAAGAATTCCGAGGTGGCCTAGTCATTACACTGGATCTTTATTAATTCCTCTTTTTGCCACATAAATAACAAAAAATATGGGATGAAAAAGAGTAGCAATATACAAATAAAGGTCATAGCACACCATTCCTCAATAATCTGCACGATTTGACGCCTCATTTGTGGGTCTGTGACAAAAGCGGCGGGAGGAGTAGCGCGTCAAACTTTTGGCAGAAAAAAAAAACGCAATAGTAATAGTTGGGGCTTTGCATTTGGCAAGCACCCATTAACTAGAATGTACATTTCCTGAAGAAAATGTGAGTGGGTGCTTGCAGTGGCAAAACTCGCCACTCAGTTGCTAGGGTGTACATGATTGCAAACGACCCAACAACCATGTCTGTACGATGTTGTGGAGTTGTAATATGGCTTCTATATGTTGCAATATGGTTGCTATGTGGTTGCTCTAAATGGTTGCTAGGGTGTGAATACACAGTTACCATGTTGATATATACAGAATGTTTCCCAACCGAAACAAACAAGCCAACCCCCATCTCTATACAATGTTTTGAAGCAGAGATATAGGTATTGATAAATGGTTGCTATGGTACTCTGTATGGTTGCTATGGAGTTGCCAATGATGAAGCTCCAAAGGCTGCTTAACAGTATGAATGATATAAAACAACTCCCATGACTCTGTGACATTCCGAATGGAAAAAATCCCCCTTTTTGGATTTTGGTTGTTAGGGTGCTCGACAATGGTTGCTAGGGCATGGCCAGTAAGTGTTCAAGTGATTCAGGATTGGCTGTTTGCTGCCTCAAGTCAAACGACACAATATTCATGTTCCTATGACACTTCTATTCAAAGATATTCTGTTACAAACCTGTTTAACCAGTGAACTAGACGCAGAAATACCATAATGTTTAGTGATAGCAAACAGGTCAGCTTTCTTACATCCATCCAGCTGCTCTAGCTCCACTCCACTGCCTTCTCTGCAGGCCATTTACCATCGCAGAGTACACAGGAGAGCTGCCTCTATCATTAAGGATCCTACCCACCCCCAGCATGGACTGTTCGCACTTCTACCCTCGGGACGGAGGTATAGAAGTGTGAAATGTAGGACTTCCAGACTTAAAAACTCGTTCTACCCATCAGCTATCAGACTTTTAAATAGATAACCAGTGGACATAGATTAGTCTCATTTCATAGTAGAATTTGTGGACAAATTGTTGCATAATTGCACATCTGTTAATACTGTTGCTATTTATTAGGGAGAGGCACTTAAATTGCACTTTAAAGTATTATTGTATTGCACAAATCAGTATTGCACATTTGCATACATAGATATACTATATTTAATCCTAATCCTAAAGTCTAATTCTTTTTATAGCATTTTTTATTTGTGTGTGTGTGTGTGTGTGTGTATTTGTTCTTTTTATAAGTACTTTGCACTAGTCCTGGCATTCATTGTGGACAGCAAAGAAAGAATTTCATTGCACAGGGAAAACTTGTTTTTCCTCACTGTGCATATGACAATAAACGCTTTGACTTGACTTGACTTGACTTGACTAGCGTAGGGTTTTCTACAAACTCTTCTAAACTAAACACAGCCATTCTCACCACAGTAGCTACCTGGCTAACACAAACACAAAAAAAGATTCCGTAGGTTACACAATAGAATAGTCACACACCAACTTTTTCAAAAGAATAACCTATTACCCAGGGCCTGCCTACCCAAAGCTTAGCCTAAGCTGTCTTCTGGGGCTTGCCGGGCTCGAGGCGACTTTAAAGGCGAACTTCGGCGGCCACGGCCCCGAAAGCCTACCCCCGACAGGGGTCTCGTCCCCACCAAGGATTCGCCCCAAAAATAATAAAGGAAAAATAACAACTAAGTGCCAGATGGAAAGACTGCAGAACAGCCTGGCTAGACACTTCTAACTAGCTGGGGAAAAGGTCTTCTCTGGAAAGACTGGATAGTGAAAACCCACCACTCGCAACAGTCTATAAAAACACCCACACGCAACAGTCAATGAAAACAGTTTTCAACACGAATAAAAACGATAAATGTTTACAGCTTTCTTCCTTGCAACCCAAAATGTTTGGGAAATGTATCCCGGACGAGCCCCCAAATTGTTACGAACATCCAGTGGAAAGTCCGGGGGAGGAGGAGGTTGGTGACAATAATAATACTATTTCAGGTTGAAGGAACAAAGGAGGCAGGTTTATCAGCAAGTGTGGTGTTTATTTACAATATTAATTAACCAAGGTAGTCTTAAAAAGTTACAACAGAAAACACCTTCCCAAAACAAAGAGGAAGCGCCCAGTTAAGGTAACAGATGAAATCACACACCAACAACTTAAAGTTAGCTCATGGGATAACAGGAAGTAAACCACAAAGGGGAAAATAATACCATACTATTTACCACCCTCCCTCCACTGAGAGAGTAAACCCCAGCACGAGGTTCGGACTTGATACACGCTACTGCAGGGACTCCACGATCGCCACTGCAGTGTCACCCCTTGATACACGCTACTGCAGGGACACCACGATCGCCACTGCAGTGTCACCCAGCTCTGGTAAGCCGTCTGTCCTGTATACGTCCACTTTTCACGCTCTTCACCAACAGTCTGCCTGTTCTCTTCTCTTTGTACCAGCTCCCGCTGATTACCAATTGGAGACAGGTGTGCACACTAGCTAATTGCCAACTGGAGACAGGTGTGCACACAGGACCTGCAGAAGACAGACAAGCAGCAGTACACCTGGGCAGACACACACACACACACACACACGGCCTAAGGACCGTAACATATCCCTTTGATCTCTTTCAATGTAAGTCTATGGAACTTATTGTTAGGGTGCTCTAAATGGTTGCTAGGATGTGGCTTGATAGCTTCACAATGACCCTGAGAGACTAATTGGTCGTCTGAGTAAAATGAGCCTGCCCCCTTATCCCTATGACACTGTGATCCAGAGGCATGTTAAATACAAAATCCCAATGTAATTTACCATAGTAGGAGAAACATTGCATTTCATGGGCTGACCTTCGCCATAGTAAGTCAATGGGCAAATCTGGGCCGCTCCTGCCCCCCAGGGGTGCAACTTTTACCCCATTGTGAGGCATGTTCTTACAGAGCCTGTCAGCATCTTCAAATGTGGCAAATTACACGTTTCTGCGAAATCCTTGCTCGGAGCTATGACTCGTCAAATTTGACGCAATGCAAAGTCTATGGGAATTTTTCAGCCGCTTGTTCATGCCTGGGGCAAACACCGTACCCCCGATCGCTTATAAAAGTCTTAGCACACTTCTCCTCAATAATCTGCACGATTTGACATCTCATTTGTGGGTCTGTGACAAAAGCTCCGGGAGGAGTAGCGCTTCAAAGTTTTGGTGGAATAAAAACCGCAAAAGTAATAGTTGGGGCTTTGCCTTTGGCAAGCACCCACTAATGATGAGATTAACATGTTAGTCTCTGTGGACTTATGTTAGTCTCTGTGGATTATTTAACACTGAGGTATGATGGATTATGGGTAGTAGAAATGGTGTTTAGTATTGTCACGGCCCGGGAAAGAAAGCATTTTCTTCCTCGAAGGCTTAGTTGAGATGGGTCTTTTATGAAGTTTTGAGCTCGGCGCAAGCAAAGTGAGGTGTACATTGATTCCAGATCTTGTAATTTAGAACCCAATGGTATCCTGTGCTAGCCTGGTCCCACCCAACTCTCGTACATGTCATTTGTACAGAGAGTCTGGCCTCGCTCTATTGACAAGCGTTAACTTCCTTGTAGGCTGGTACTCTGTTGCAGTTTAAAACTATTTGATCTGGCCAGAGCCACTCAGGATCTGCCATAACCAATCGCTGACGTTTGGTCGTGACATATAACGACTCAAACTAGCGCACGGCATCAATGTCATCGTTCTCAGCCACTCCCTCTGTTCGCTGATTGGACCGTTAAAAAATTGACCGGAGAAACCAAAGAATACACCACAATCCCAGACGTAGTACTGAAGGAAAATGAAAATTGAGCAGAAGTACGTAGGAGGGCGGAGCCAGGCTAATCCTGTGCTGTACTTATAATTCTTTGCAGCATTTTCCTGTCAGCCTGATTACAGTTACCATACCATACAGTATGTTATTGTATTTTTGATGGCATTGTGATAGAAGTTCACCAGCAGTTTCTGGGGTGGACCAGATCTCTTGAGTGTCCTCAGGTAATATAAGCGCTGCTGGGATTTTCCTATCACTGTGGAAATATGTGTGATCCAGTTGAGCTCCTCTCGGATTTGTACCCTAAGAAACTTGAAACACGTGACCCTCTCCACTGCATGTTCAGTCCCTTATGTTCTCTTGTAGTCAATGATTATTTCCTTTGTTTTCCTGGTGTTAAGTGTGAGGTTGTCTCCATTACCGCATGTGTGCAACCTCTGTTCCTCTTGTCTGTATGCTGTTTCACTGTTGCTTGTTATCAGTCCAATGACCGTAGTGCCACCCGCAAACTTTATCATATGGTTTGTGGGGTTAGTAGCAATACAGTCATGTGTGAAAATAGTGTAAAGAAGTTGGCTAAGAACACAACCCTGCGGTGCTCCCGTACTTAGGGATAGAGTGGATGAGGTGTATTTTCCCAGCCTTACTGTCTGTGTTCGGTCCATTAAAAAATCCAAAATCCAATTGCATGTGTGTGCATTTAGCCCTAGATGGTGTAGTTTTGTGATTAGTTTGTTTGGAACTATAGTGTTAAAGGCTGAACTGTAGTCGGCAAAGAGAATCCTGGCATAGGTGTTAGTCTGCTCTAGATGTTCCAGAACAGCGTGTAGAGCTATGGAAATCACATCATCTGTCGATCTGTTTGCCTTGTAAGCAAACTGCTTCTGGTCCATATTTGCAGGGGTGTAGTTCCTAATGTGTGAGAGGATCAGTCTCTCCAGGCATTTAACTGCTATGGGAGTGAGTGCCACTGGCCTGTAGTTGTTGTGGCAAGTGATCACAGACTGTTTGGTAATTGGGATGATGGTTGATGTTTCAAAACAGGCTGGTACCATGGCAGAGGACAGGGAGAGGTTAAAAATGTGTGTAAGGACCTCAGTCAGCTGATCGGCACAGTCCTTCAGAACTCGTCCCGGCACTCCAGCTGCTTTGCGTGGGTTGATGGTGCGCAAGGTGCATCTCATCTCATGTGTTGTTAGCACCAGTGCTGTGCTTCCCTCAAGCGACAGGGCTGGCATCACTGTTCTTTTGTTGTCCCTGTTGAACCCTCCCACATGTGTCTTGAATCACTGGCATTGTTGAAGCATGTCTCAATTTTTTGGCTGTATTTACGTTTAGCAGCCTTGATGCTTTCCCTGTAGTTCCTCCTGGAGTTACTGATTGTTGCTGCATCTTTAGAATGGTAGGCTGCATCCCGTGCCTTGAGCAGGGCAGGCGTCGTACTTCGCTGTTCATCCATGTTTTTGATTTGGGAACACACAGATGATTTTACTGCTGGTTACACACATAATTTGATATACTCCATAACAGAGGTGGTATATTCTTCGATATTAATACCAGACTCGTATGATGATGCTGATAGTGCAAACATATTCTAGTCTGTTGCTTCAAAGCAGTCTTGGAGCTGAGAGTTAGCTGCTGTGGGCCACATCGTCACAGTTTTGATTATTGGTGTTCTTGTCTGTATTAGTGATCTGTAAGGTTGTAAACTGAAAGATAGCCAGGTGATCAGAGAGTCCAAGATGGTGGGAAGGGCGTGCTTTATATGCTCCTCTGATGTTAAAATAAACTTGATCAAAGATATTTTTGCTCCTCGTAGGACATTTCACGTTTTGGTAAAACTTGGGGAGAACTGTCTTAAAGGTGCTCTAAGCGATGTTGGGGGTCTTCACTTCTTTTTGACATTCGAAATATTGTTAAGCAAAATGGAATCTAGCTCAATCCTTCCTCCTCATCCCCTCCCTCCCTCCCTCCCTCCCTTCCGTTGCACACGTATAACCCCCACCACCAAATCGTTCTTGTCGGTTATTGGCTGGAACACTGTTTGTTATGTTTTGTTGTCCAGGTTGGATCAGTTTGATTGAAAAAAAGTTTTGCGAAAGACAACAGATTAATTGAAATATAGTTTATCCTGCATCTTTTATCTCTGTAAAATGTAATGGTTCTTCAGTTAATAAATAATAATACAAATATTAATAATTTTAATGTTTTCAGGTCAGTGGAACAATAGGTGTTAGAGATTGTGCTTGTGTTGTCATTTTGTCCACATTTGTCCTCTGATCTGGCAGAACTTCTGTCTTAACGGGCCGCTGTACGACGCCGTGTCTATCGTTGAAGACGACAAGTGGAAGAGAATCCGCAGCGTCCTCTCGCCTTCCTTCACCAGCAGGAGGTTAAAGGAGGTCCGTGAGTCTTTCTCTGGATCATTTTAATGCTAACAAGTGTTACAGCAGTAGTTATTACCGTATTTTTGTTCCGAATACAAGACTGGTATTTTTTTGTCTCTTGGAAATACATCTAAAAAAATATGAGGTTGTCTTATATTCGGAGTCTAAACTTTTACATGTCAATAATACCGCCGCAATAATAGGGATCGCCAAAAGCATGTAAAGCGAGTGTTTCCCCCAGGACTGATAAACGTAGCAGGGTCATCAAACAACTCTCTCATTAAGCAGTCAAGAAATACAGTGTGTCAGGGTGTAATGTTATAAGATGGCGAGTCCAAAAAGACCGTCTTAAAAATGCTAACAGTAAAAGAAAAGCTTACTGCAGTTCTAAAAACGGCCGCTTCGAAGAAACTGACATGCAAGTGTGTCAGTACTTAACCAAAAAAAGAAAAGAGACCTCCAACTCTTTTAATGCGCTATGTAATCTGCCTAAGAAAAAAAAATTAGAATAACTGGATCAGATAGGTAATGCGGATCAAACACCTGTTTTTGGACATACCACCATTTGTCACTGTACATAAACAGGTAAGAAATCAGTCATAATGAAATCTAATAAATGAAAACTTCAGGTTATTTAAGTGTTCATTTTTAAATGTGATTGTTGGTACATTTTACAGCATTTACCGTCTTATATTTGGAACAATACAGTACATCAGTTATCTGAAGCGTTACATGAAGGCAGTAATATTGTGCTACAGTATAAACAAACAAGAATTCAGTTTGAGATGAATGACTCAGTTGAACTGAACTACAGCATCATTCATGCTGAGGAGGATGTGTGTGTTTGATTATTTTTATAGTAAATATCAAACATTACCTGTGTTTGATGAAGATGTTATGATGATGATGTAATTCTGCTTCTCACTCTAGATGTTTGGCATCATGAAGACACACTCTCAAATTCAAGTTCAGAATCTGGGGAAATCAGCAACACGAGGAGAAAACATGGATATTAAAGAGTGAGACATATTGCATAATATCACAAACACTTCTCGTTATCTAAAGAGATAAGAACGGAGCTGCAATAATATCACTATAATAACCAGAGCAAAGGTATTCAATTTCCTCATGTAACATCAGTCAACTGGAGTTTTATAATCCAAAACCAAGCGTGCCGCACAAGCCCTCAAAAGTGAAGCCAAAACGTCTCGATCGCCCCCCAGTGACCGGTCCTAGTATAGCCCATAAGCTCCGCCTCCCAATGTTATTCAATGGGACGTGAGACCAACTAAATAATTAAATTACACTTCACATATCTTTTTTCTAAAGATAGTTTCTGTCATTTACTGTAGTTTCTATCACGTTGATGTAATTTCTCATGTTTGTTTTTAAAATAAGTTAGTTTTTAGTTAGTTATTTGATGCTATAAAAACGGTGCTGTGACATCATGATTGACAGCTTTGATTGACAGGTTCTCTGTGCGAAGTAGTCACTGAAACAACAACGGACTTTTTTTCATAATGTTTACTATGTGGTTAGTAGTTGTATTTACCTTATTTTAACGAGGTACTGCAATCAGCAGACATCATTGGAGAGGAACGGAGCAGACAGAGGCCACTTAAGAAAAGTGCAGGGCGTGTGCTTGCGATTGATTCAACGCGAGTGGGGGCGGGGCCTTGATTTCGCGGCTTTACTTCCTGCTCACGACTGCGCATGACTGGTCCCGAAAACGCAACTGCGCAGACTCAAGTTCCAATATGTCAGCGCCATATCGGGACTCTGGCGGCTTCAGTTCCCTCCAATGGAAAAGATCGAAGGGGCGTCGTCCATCTTTTTTTACAGTCTATGTCCAAAACAAAGACTTGACATGACATGACATGACATGACATGACATAAAACTATAAACTAAAACTTAAATGTGAATGTGTACATGAACAGAAAACTCACCATCAATTGGTTACAACATTAATACAAGACAAAGATGCATGGCAAAGATGAGGGCTTAAAAACACACATGGACTAATCACTAAACAAGACACACCTGTGAACATGATTAGACAATTAACCAAATGACTACATGGGTGCTTCTCATTTCTTATTTGTGCATCCTCGTTTCCTTTCCTAGCTTCCTTTCCTCGCGTCTCAGCTCCACCCCCTGTAGGACGCGAGGAAAGGCTGCAAGGAAAGAAAAGGAGGACGGAGGGAGGAATCGAATGAAATCTTTTTTATACATTGGAATACTTGATCACTCCAAGTGATCCGATCACATCACTTTACAGCGTCATCAGCTGCGCTCAAAGGATCTGCCCTTATGTTGTTGAAGTTTGTTTATTTAAGAAATTCATAATAAATAACAATAAAGCAAGCTACCCTATTGAAATATGTGAGATGTGTGGTTTATATAAACTGCAAGGGTAAAGTATAAATTCAAATGATTGTGACAGATGTGAAGGGGGAGGAGAATTGATGCGTGCGTCACGTTTAGTCGATAAAACACTTCCGCATAGGATACACCTGTGTATCCTCGCTCATGACTCCTCTGGAAGCCTCCTCACTCCTCGATCCTCGACTCCTCGGTGAGCAATTAGAGAATTGAGATGTCCTTCAAGATGGCTGAGCTCAATCGGTTTCCGGGTTATAGGATGGAGGACAGAGGAGCGAGGAGACGAGGAGGGATATTGAGAAGCACCCCATGACACATGAGACTAAGGAAGCACATGGAAGGGGTCACATGAGGGCAAGGGAATCACTTGACAAGACAAGAAACATGACTGTGACACGAAACATGAAACATGAACCAAAAACCAAAACTAGACGGTACAGACTCTGGCTTGGCAGCCAACTTGGCCAGGGCTCAGGCGTGGCGGTCATGACATTGACAAGTTCAGGCTTGACAGGCATGACGTGAAGAGTCTCTGGCTTGGTAAGCATGATGGGAAGAAACTCAGATGAGCCACTCAACAGAAGGACATAGTCCATATATTGTGCTAGGGAAAAGTGATTTTCCCCCCAGGCAGTCAAGAATGAATGGGTTTATTTAATCCATGACTACAAATGTCTTTTAAGGCAATATCATTAAATTCAACCTGGTCACAAAGTCCACAGAATTCATCCAGATAATCATCTATGCATTGATAGATGAGCTTGTTAGACCTCACTTGACGGAGGTGAAGCAAACAATCTGCTGGGTTCATGGTTGTTCTTGTATTCTGTATCATTAGTCCATTGGAGGCAAGTTTGCAGAACCCATGTGTAGTTTATTAATAATCCAAAACAAAGACTTCACTTGGCATGACATGAAACTAGTGATGGGACCAGTGCCGCTGCTAGCCATTTTGGTGCCCTAAGCATAATTCCTTTATGATGCAATTTCGTCTGTAGCTTTGTTTCCTTTCATTATCCCCATCCTGGAAAAAATGGATTTTGCATTTTTCTAAACGTCTGTGACTGAATTCTTCTACGCTGCCTTACAGAAGATCAAGTCTGAAAGAGCATCCAATGACCACAAGAAGGTACAACAAACACTTAACCTGAATAATTATATAGACATGATGTTTTAAACCACTCTTCTTAATTCCTGCAGAAGAGAGTTGACTTCCTGCAGCTGATGGTCGATTCTCAGACGGCAGGGAAAACTCAGCATGGCGAGGAACACACAGAGAAAGGTGAAGCATATCAGATGGTTAACCAGAAGAAAGAGCTTTCTTCCATATGTGAAGACACATACCTTAAATCGTATCCTGTGCAGGTCTGAGCGACCACAAGATCTTATCGCAGGCCATGATCTTCATCTTCGCCGGTTACGAGACCAGCAGCAGCACTCTGTCGTTCTTATTCTACAATCTCGCAACCAACCCAGAGGCCATGAAGAAACTGCAGGAGGAGATCGACGAGACCTTCCCAAATAAGGTAGTACTCCATTGAAACACGCATTGGGATCAGTGTGATGAGTTTGAGACTTTAAACATTGATTGTGTGTTGAAGGCCCCGGTGGACTACGAAGCCGTCATGAACATGGACTATCTGGACGCCGCGCTGAACGAGTCCCTCCGGCTGTTCCCTGTTGCAGCTCGACTCGAACGGGTCTGCAAGAAAACGGTGGAAATCAACGGTGTCATCATCCCTAAAGATATGGTCGTCATGTTCCCGACCTTCGCCCTCCACAGAGACCCGGATTACTGGTCTGCTCTGGAGGTGAAAATCCCATTAATTTTCCACATAGGGGAATTGATTTTTAATGATGTAGCAAATTATCTAAAAAAAAATATTAATAATCAATCATAACTTGTAATAATTTATTATGAATATTTGGATCGGTTAATATGTAAGTGTTAATGCCCGACGAGGTGTCCGTTGTCAGGTTTTAATGGACGACGGCGAGGTGTAAACCGGCCGACGCGCAGCGGAAGTCCTCCGCCGAAGTCCGTTAAAACCTGACAATGGACACCTCGAAGGGCATTAACCCGCTTATACCATGGTCACTTGCCAAATAAAACATTTTTAAAACATTAGTTTATATTTTAATTAGGCAAAATCTATTTTTTTTTTTCAAATAATAACTTGCCTGACGATTTATTTAGCAACTTGAGATATTTATAGTCCGCTCAGCTTGAACCCTTCAGGTTCAAAAATGCATTGTTTTTTTCATGAAACACAAAGGTAGGCATAGTTATTTTTTTATTACACATAAAACACTAAATATTGTTGTATTAGTAGGCTTAGGCTATGTAGGCTAATATCTAACTAACGTTAGATGTTTGTTTTGATAGAGCAAATTGTTAACGGATACTTTGACTGCCTGCTGCTATGGTTACTCACACAGCTGTTGTAGGCAGCGCATTTATTTATTAATTTCGAATGGTAAACAGGCAGTTTCACCAGAACTACTTTACTAGGTGTCCTCTATCACTTTTTAACGGACACCCTGCAGCCAATCAGAATCAAGTATTCACCCAGACCATGGTATAAAATTAATTTAATGTAGTAAAATTAATATTACAATCAATCACCCTGTACGCCCTGTGAACACTCCATATTAATTGTTCTAAGAAATATTCATTTCCGGGGGGGAAAGTACAGTACTACTAAAAGCCTGTGGTCAAAATCTAAATCATAAAATAAACTTTGTTGCAAGCAGAGAATCAGAACCAAATAAATATTGTGCACAGGTTTTATTAACTAAATTTCAAACATAACTAATCTAACATACACACAATCACACATACATGGGTAAATGGAAAGTGACAGAATGAAACTGGGAGCAGGAAATGGATCTATGGAAAAGCTCCATTTAACTATGAAAAGAACCATCCGCTTATTATTTTCAGAGCACCTCATTAAATGTATACTTGCATGGCCTTTGCAGAAAAAGCATTTTGTGAAGTTTCTGAAGAAGGATTTTGATGGTCACCTCAGTCTCAATCGATTTATTCTGCTTTGAATGAAGAAATAGTGATGAACTGGCATGGTTTGTTTGACTCTTCTCTGGTTGAAAGTTCTCTCTCTCTCCATGAGCACATGGCTGGAGCGCAGATTATGGCCCTGGGCTGGAGCGGCCATGCAGAGCAATAAGGAGAAGGAAGTCGGAAGAGTTGATGGTTGGAGTTGCAATGGATTTCTTCTGCAATGAATGGAGAAATTGTGCCAAACTCCTGATGTTGTCCTTGATTCTGTTATGGTTAAGAGAGTCCTCTCTCTCTTGAATGAGCATATGGCCGGTTGTGAGTCATGGCCTGCTGCCCTGAGAACTGGTGAGGTCATGCAGGAATGGAACCCCAACGTACCGAGAAGGCCAAGAGACGGGAGGGGTTTGTGTAGAGGCCATTTAAAACCTGAAACCTCTCCCCTCCCACCGCTTAGGGTTGTCACTACCAATAAGAAAGGTGGAATTTTCAAGCTGGAAATTCCTCTGTTGGGAGGATTTATGACTTGCCGTTTGTGTTATTTATACTCAGATCCCTTCTTCTTCGGCGGTCACTCGAGACGAGTATGAGATGGTTGTTGGGCATGCATTAAAGTCATTCATATCACTTAACACATCCTTTCAAAAAAAAAAAAAAACATAAAAAGACCAAACTTGGTTTTTTTTTATAAAAAAAGTGCATTCAAAGAATCCTAAAAAAAAAACTATCACAGGTTAAAAAAAAAAAAAGCAGCACAACTGTTTACAACATTGATTTAAAAAAAAATGATATCAGAATGATTTCTGAAGGCTGATGGTGACGATGTAAACACAACAAAACAAAAGCAAAAAACTGTTAGCACATTATCCAAAGTAAACTGATGGACAATTATGATTATAGATGCACAATGTATGATACATTGTGATCATGTATGATACATTGTGATCATATAATCATAGTATCTGTTGATGGACGGAGAAACATCTATTGTAGACCGCGTCACCGCGAGTATCTGTTTATGGCCCATATAGACCGCACGCATTTACTGATACACTCAATGAACGGCTGTACCTAATACAAATAAAACATCTCCAGTTAACTAGCAGAGCATTCATTTAGTCCGCTCTTAAATAAGAGATCTAGAGCAAAATGTTTTGTTTTTGAACTCAAGCTGAGTGCTCGTGTCCGCTGCTATCAGTGTCATGGAGTCATTGTTCTCTTGTGGCGGCACGCGTGCAGTCTTCACTCGGACGCGCTCTTCAATCTATCACCGTTGCAGACACTATTCATTCCGGTGAAATCACAAAATAAAATGCACACAAACGTGTGTCCTGTATACGTGTGTGCTTGATATAGACTGTAACCACTGATGAACATATTCGGTTTTGATGAGAGAAAAAAAACTATACCGAGGGCGGATTCGAACCCGCAACCTCTGACACGCTTGGCAAACGATCTGACCACTAGACTGATATATTTCACTAAATCATTATAACCTAAGCAGTTATTTAAAAAAATTACACGGCCTACGCGAATGTTAGGGATATTGTGAAGTAATATTTCAAAACTAGGCAAAATATAGTCTGAAAATGCATTTGAGCTCTATGATCAGAAAAGGAATTATAACACTAAACAACTTACTCCGAACTTGTATCCTCGACAGGGTCAGTTCGTTCTTCAAAATGCAGCCGTTCGTCGTCTAAGTTTCAAATTCCTCTAAGGAAAATGTGAATTCGTCCCCGCTGTCCATAATCCTCTGAAGGAGTAGCGCTGCCATCCTCAAAACGTGATGAACTATCTGTAAATGATCTGATGAAGAAACTTTGTGTTGTTATGTAACGAATTACATAAACTGGAAATATTTCTTTTTTTAAATAAATTACTTCATTTAAAAGAAGAGAATTTCAGCTTCATAAAGAGAAATATCTCGTATCTCTGTGACAAGTATTGACAGAGTTACAGTTATTTTTTCGGACGCGTTTCAGAATGGACCTCACTGACGGAGAGAAGGCAAAACGCGCATTATGTTTATTTTTCTTTATTTGACGAAAAGCACAACACTTTGTTTTTATTGTGAGTTCCCACAAAAAAAAAAGACACTTAACAGGATCTAATGATGTACAACACTTAAATGTAAGATCAAAATCAGAGTAATTTGATTCTCTTTTGCACTGATAAGGAAAAAATCCAGCAAAACGCGCGGGCGCGTTTCCCGACCTCAGAGGGTTAAGGGCTGTAGGTCTTTCCTATTGCCTCGGTCTGAAAATATGACCACATTTTTAACAGCAATAAAACCATCTAATCTGATGGTAGTCATGGTTCTTGCCCTAGTTGGGGGGATGGGAACATAGATCCCAGAGTGAGTTTTTAAAGATTAAAAAACCTACATAACCCATGAAACTCAAATAAATCTCCACTAATCAGGGAATCGGAACAATCAAATTGCGCTTAGACATTTTTTAACATCCCAAAAAAATTATGCGAACGTTCCATTCTTTAAACATTATGGGAATTTTACTTTTGAATGTTCTGAAACAAGTAGTAACATTTTATTTTAAAAAAACATTAGAGGAATGTCCAACTAAAATGTTTCAAGCAAACTACTTCATGAACTATGTATAAAAAATTTATTTTGTGCTAACATTTTGAGAACGTTATTAAGGTCCAGATAACTAATGATCGTTTAATTAATGTTACTGGAAGAACGTTTGTTTGTAACTTTGAGAGAATTTCCTGTTAGCTGGTTGGCTTGGTTCATGGATAACAACTCTATAGAAAATATTTGCAAAAATACTTCCGGTACCAGGGCCACTGAAAAAGTAAGCGGCACTGTTGCACTAAGAACACAAGGTTGGATCTTTAGAGTAATTGACTATAAATACTTCAACCCAACGTGACTCTTTCCTGCCTTATTAACAGACTCACTAAAGGGAACAAGGAGACGATTGACCCCTACATGTACATGCCCTTCGGCCTCGGACCCAGGAACTGCATCGGGATGTGATTTGCTCAGGTGACCATGAAGCTGGCGATCGTGGAGATCCTGCAGAGGTTCGACGTCTCTGTGTGTGCGGAGACACAGCTGAGCAGACGGGTTGGTGTCTGGTAACAGGAGGACATTCGTTAATTCGTTCGCTCACACTGACCTTCTCTTGCTCTTCACAGGTTCCTCTAGAGCTAGGCCTTAATGGTCTACTACTTCCCAAAGACCCCATCAAGCTCAAACTCAAGCCTCGGACAGTTTCAGATGTTTGTAACAACAACAAATTGTAACGCAGCTCATCTTCTTCACACTTCTTTTTCAGTTCGAGGAGAAGGTTTGATGGGTCTTTTAAAATAAAAGAATAGTCAAGTCAAGTCACCTTCATTTATATAGCACTTTTAACATTATAGATTGTTTCAAAGCAACTTTACAGTGATAATAGGAAATTAAAGTAACAGAGATTGTTTTGGCTTTACCACAGCTCTAGAATAAAGTTATTGTCCAGCTAAAGTTAGTTTTGATTGATTAACTTCCATCGCAACGATCATTAGTTATTAACTTAGGCCGCTAACACGACACCGTTCTAACAGAAAACCCTTAATGCGATCCGGCCACTCATTTGCACTAAACAGTGCCTGGTGGCTCGAGAACGTAAACCATAAAATAGGTTCCAAGGTACAAGCCTTGAAAAAGCCTTTTATATACAAGCCTTTTTTATTGCTTCCGCGTAGCCACGTGAACTGGAATTATCCCAACCACGTTTAATCTGTACAGAGGTAAAGGAAAGGGAAGGCCTTCACAGGGGAGAGACTAGTTGACACTTCAGGACTGCGTTTTTGTCGTGTCCAGGCGCAAGTCCTTCATCAGATGCGGATACGGACTACAGAGGGACTAATATAAGCGTCATCCTTATGATGTAAAAAGTACATCAGGATTTATGGGAAGTGTTCCCAGTTCCGGCTGACCTAATCTATGCAGCCTAACATTGAATCATAGAAGTTTATAATGTATTATGTGTAGGCTATGCTAGGTCAAAGACATGTGTCTAGATTTGAACTGACAGAGTGTGTCTGCTTCCCGGACAATATTCCAGAGTTTAGGTGCTAAATAGGAAAAGGATCTACCTCCAGCAGTTGATTTTGATATTCTAGGTCAGTGGTTCTCATCAAAGGTTCAAATCGGAATTTTCATCAATTTCAAAGGTCCTGAACTATTGGTTATTACAAAACTTGTTTTTTGCATTCAAACTACATTAATAACAAATGTGCAAAAGTGGCAAAACAATTCATTTAAGTGTCAACATTTTTCTTAACAAAACATAACAAGAGGTAAGCCAAAAGTAACATGGTGCAAAATACAGAGCAGTCTGTGAGAAATGCACTGTCTGTCTCCCATCAGCTGCCGAAACCGTGGCACAAAAGGTGTGGTTGCTAGATGGAGACACTGGCCTAAATGTTCATTTGTCAAGCTGCTGCGGTATGAGTTCTTTACAGCATTCATCGCTGAAAATGCAGACTCACACCGATAGGTCGACCCAAACATGGTAACAACACAGATGGCTACTTTCTGTAGATTGGGGAAATTAGAATAGATTGGCCATTTTAGTACAAAAGGTAACAGTGTCACAGTCCACTTTCTGCAAAGCCACATTTTCCTGTAAGTCAATGAGTTTAGTCTGGACTCTACAGAGATGCCATGCTTGCCCATTGGAAGATGCTCTTGGTTTCTTTTGAAAACTCCTCAACATTCTTGACCAGGAATGGAGATGGAATGCAGAGCAGCACTTGTCTGCCTACATTGAACCCCTAAAAGCGCATCCTGAAATTTTCAGCTAGCCTCTCCAAAAAGGAAAGATGGTGACGATGGTGATTGTCATTAGTCTGCTGGAGAAGAGTTGGAAAGTGGATATGTGGCCCTGTGATGTCACTCTTAAAGATCTCCAGCTGCCTTTCAAAGGAGCGTACTGCTGCCATCAGATCACACACTGTGTTGCCTTGGCCATGGAGCTTCAGATTCAGTTCATTTAGATGAGAAGTTATGTCCACTAAAAAGGCCACAAGCTGATGCTGTCATCATCCCTCAGAAAATCCAAGTAATGCCTGGCTTTGACATTCTTCTGCTGGGACAAAAACATCTCCAAATCTATCCTGATGGCCCAAAACCTTTCCAAGTCTCTTTCCTTACTCAGCCACCTAACATTGGTATGGAGGTGTAAGTCGTCATAAGCAGCATTTACCTGATAAGAGAAAGAAAAAAGATAAAAATAAATAAATACATGATCTTTTTGTGTTGCATAAATATATTCATAAAGTGAACACAAACACCTTTGTAAATGCTGTAAATTTAAATGGTTAAGTCTGTTGTAAGTAGATTTTGATGACAACCTTTAATACTTCCAAATGCATATAATTACATTTTCTCCTACATTTTATTCACAATTAAAAATGATTATATAAATAAAAAAACATCTGTAAAATAAGGGTTGACTTGTCAGTCAGTGGGCAGATATTCAGCATTTCCTGCATTAAAGGGTACCTATCATGGAATTTTGAAAATTACCTTTCATGTAGTGTGTAACATAGATCTAAGTGAACAAAAACATCCTGCAAAGTTTTAAATATGAAAGTTCACCGTATACAAAGTTATTATCTCTCAAAAGGAAGAGTCGACTCTGAGTCGCTGATATGAATCGATAGACGAACGATGCTTTCTCTCTAGCTTTCGTACGTCACTTGTACAAGTTATTTGAATTCGACACGCCCACTCAGTGCGCGCGCCGAGCAGACAGAGAAACCTGACAACATCATGTCCACGAGACTCTGTTCTGAAGTGCGAATCAAAAGCAAACTTTTTTTTTCACTGCCCAGGGACAAGCATGTGAAGACTCAGTGGCTAGAGTTTATATTTACAACTGTACCCGAACCTTGTGTGTGTTCGCGTCATTTTAATGACGATCGCTTCACAAACACAAATGCTTTCCAGATTCGCGAGTCGGCTGATATAGGAAGGTTCAATACCAAGTTTATTTAGATCAGCTTCCTCCTCCGAATCACAACCTGTAAGTACTATTAATAATTGTTGCTTTTATGTGTTGTGTGTGTGTGTGTGTGTGTGTGTGTGTGTGTGTGTGTGTGTGTGTGTGTGTGGTGCGTGCGTGCGTGCGTGCGTGCGTGCGTGCGTGCGTGTGTGTGTGTGTGTGTGTGTGCAGTGTTGCCAGATTGGGCGGGTTCCCGCCCAATTGGGCGGTTTTGAATTTGATTGTGCGGGTAAAAAAGGGTTTGGGCGGGTGGACAAAATTTGGGCTGGTTTGGGGTCAGTTCGGCGGTTTTCAAACATCTACTTATTAAAGTCTAATTGGTTAAAAAACTAAGCTAAAGTGTGCATGTGCTGTCATCATGACAAACACACACGCCCATGCAGAGTCAGCTGGCGTTGGTGTTGACGTCACCGATGAGCACGCACGCACTTATAGCCAATCAGCGATCAGCAGGCAGACGCGATTTAGCGCGATAACTTGAAGACAGCTGTATATTCTTATTCTAGTGATCGATAATGCCAAAGTGACCTACATATACAGTAAGATGTATCTACAGTAAAGAGTAAGATAGTGATCAACTCTAAAAACGTACACATGTGGTGGGAGATGACTCGATGGTTAACTCTGAGAGGAGAGCAAAGTTCAGTTGAAATACTTGAATTGGAATCGAATATGGGACGACTCCTGTCGATGTGCACTAGCCTAACCAGACATCTGCAACGTTTACACCGTCCAGACTGCATGAACTCTCCTGTCCCTGACAGCTGCTGAAAAAGGTTTGATCAACAATGAATCAGTTTTGACTGCTAAATTCTGCATTATGTTCTACAATGTGTAACAGCTACTTCTGAGGGTTAAAGTCATCGGTACATTTCTTGATTGCCGTTTTGACAGTGTCCACCTGGACATTTTAGTCATATTTGCTAATTCTTCTTAATTATTGCCCTGTTTTGATCCGTTTTCCTGGGAAATTTATTTATTTTTTATTGTATTTTATCATCGTTATTTTGTTTTAAGGAGATAAAAATGGTGCTTATCAACCTTGAATGACATGGCAATACAATTATATCACATTATTTTGGCAGTAAAATTTTGGGCGGTTTTTTTCTCGGAGTGGGCGGTTTTTGGTGAGCTTTTGGGCTGGAAATCACCGTCCCAATCTGGCAACACTGTGTTGTGTGTGTGTGTGTGTGTGTGTGTGTGTGTGTGTGTGTGTGTGTGTGTGTGTGTGTGTGTGTGTGTGTGTGTGTGTGTGTGTGAGAGAGAGAGTTACGCTCAGCAGCTTCTAGGCCTCCAATGTCATTTTTTTTTGTTGTTTTTTAAATTGTGAAATTATGTGAAGCGTATTGTAGTACTGCAGTGCTTTATCAATATGTTTAAGCTTTGGGCTAACGCAAAATATAACTGACTGCGTCATCTGACCAATCACCGCCGATTAGCGTCACGCAAAGGAGGGGTTTGGACAAATGAGTCGTCAAACGAATCATTAGGGAGTCGGTGAGCAAATCAGGTAAACATAAATGCATATTATAAGACAACAAAAGTGTTTTTTGTCATTGCATGCATGTAAAACTGTTGTTGGGGACTCCCAGAACATTATTAGGAACATTTTAAATGCCATAATAGGTGTATTGGGTAGGTTTAGGGGTAGGGTTAGTGTAAGGGGATAGAATATACAGTTTGTACAGTATAAAAATCATTATGCCTATGGAGAGTCCCCACAAAGATAGCGGACCAGACGCGCGCGGTGTGTGTGTGTGCGTGCGTGTGCGTGTGTGTGTGCTTGTGCGTGTGTGCTTGTGCGTGTGTGTGTGTGTGTGTGTTTGTGTGTGTGCGTGTGAGATCACCACTTAATCCCCTATTCACACACACCGTAGAAGTAAAAAGTCAAATTAATTCCCACCTCAGTCAGGAATGCCCGCAGAAGACGGTGCTGAAGGGCAGAGGATGCTCTCAGGTAGTTCACAAGCTTCATAATAGTTTCCATGACATCTGAATATTCTTTTCCAAGGCTAGCACACAGCACTGACTGGTGTATTATACAGTGGTATGTCAGCAGGTCGGAGTGCTCCTCTTTCAGACGCTGAACCTTCTCCTTCCCTATCATGGCTGGAGCGCCATCAGTAGTGATGGACACAATATTCTTGACATCAATTCCCTGTTCATTAAGCATCTGCATGATAGCTTCATAGATGTCCTCTCCTCTAGTGTGACAGAGTGGAGTAAGGCCCAGTAAGTCTTCACAGAATGTCCCCTTTGCCTTGCAGAAGTATCTGACAAACACACATAGCTGAGCTCCACTGCAAGTGAAAGGCAGGGTGCATCTTTGATATCATCAGTTAACTGCTTAACTAAGTCATGGGCAAGTACCTCTGTCCTTCTGGTTGAGGTGTCATTGTACAGTGTAATTTTCTTTAATTTCTCTGACGACATCTGTCTCTCCTTGCCCTGGCTTCTTGTTTTTGCCTAGTACCCAGGCCACTCAGAAAGATGCTTCTGTAGCTCTCTCTCTTGCTGTGTCACAGCTCTCACAAGCAACTTATTTGTTGATTCATATGAAGACTTTAGCTGTCGTAGTTTTGCTGTCCGTAACTCTGTGTTTTGTGGATATTGCCGTTCAAAATGTCTGTGTTTTGTTTCATAATGTCATTTGACATTTCCACTCTTCACAACTGTCCAACTGTCTCGTTACAAATCAAACAGAATGGCTTCGAGCTGGATTGGGGCAAAATAAACGCATAACTCTCAGTCCAATCATCTTTGAAAGCTCTTCATCAACTTTTCTTTTCCTGGACAATGACATCCTCCACACCCATTCAAATGCTTACTGCGGTGAAGTGTCGCGTCAACTCGTGCCCGATTATGTCAAAAGGCATACGCTCACTGGATGTCATGGCAACTAAATCACGGAGGAATTCGCCTTCGCTTTAATTTTGGACCATCTCAAAAAAGACATAAAAACTAAACAAATGATTTTAACATGCATTTATCAAAGTAGGAAATCCACACTTTTAATCTCTTATACACAATTAGTGCTCTTGAAATACGAAATGGAGGGTGGGTCCGGAATGAATTCACTCCAGGTCCGAACTTTGAGAAGTGCTGTTCTAGCTATTATCAACTGGCCGGAATTGTGAGATCACAATAGACGTGAAGGACTATAATGCATTAAGATCTTTTTACATTTTTTTGTAAATTTTATACAATGTTTAATAGGGAGCCAATGCAGTGTTGACAGAACCGGGCTAATATGGTCATACATCCTAGTTCTGGTAAGAACTCGAGCTGCTGCCTTTTGGACCAGCTGTAGTTTGTTTATTAAGCGTGCAGGGCAACCACTCATGATAACATTACAATAATATAGCCTTGATGTCATGAACGCATGAACTAACTGTTCTGCATTTTTAATTGAGAGCATATGACGTAATTTCTATATATTTTTAAGATGGAAAAATGCGGTTTTACATGATATGCGGTTTTACAAGGTGATGCTGAACTAGAAGTCCCCCAAGGACCCCCAAGCTTGTGCCAGGCTGCGGCCTTGTCTTTCCATTCACCAAAGATCCTCTGACTCCCACTGGTTCTCTCTCATCAAGACAACATCAAAGATCAACTAGAGCCTCAACAAATTACATCAGGACAGTTTAATTCAAATGGGCGAGACATGCAAGTATCAAACTTAGTCTTATTATTTGATACATTAAGTATCCTTTCCTGTATTCTGCTTCAGCTCTTTCCCTTGGTAAACTGTATGCATGTATGTATGTATGTGTATGTTAGAGTAGTTTAAATGTTTAGTCTAGTTAATAAAGTCTTGTTCATGTCACACGTAAAGTTGTCTGTGTCTCAAGCTCATATCTGGAGTCACTAATCATAGATTTTGACTACTTGCTCTTAGTATTACTTAGTATGAAAGAAAGACATAGAAAGACATTTCCCATGCCCCGGAAATGTACATTTCTATGGATCAATTAATAGCCAATATTGAGTGTTCACGGGATGAATAGAGTAATTGGTTGTAATGTTAATGTTGCTACATCAAGTTAACCCGATTAACTGATCCGAATATACATAATCAATTATAACAAGTTATGATTGATTATTAATATTTCATAGAGCTAATTTGCTACATTGCTAAGAAATTACATGGAAATGAGAGTTTATTAAAGAAATAAAGTCTGCAGATGTATTGACTGGACTGTACACATAGACTGCCATTCTCAAGAGTGCTTTATTGTTCAACCTCCGTTTACAACAACATGAAGCAACAACGCTTAACGGCGCCCTCTGTTGGTTAACTGTTACTATAGTCAGTATCAGTAGGCTACATCTCTCTTTTTTTTTTTTTTTTTTTTTTTTTTTTAAACAAGAACTTAAACAAGGTCAGTGTACTTTAACAGCACTTACTCATAATAACAGCAACAACAAAATAAACGTAGTTTACAAAATAAAAGTTAGTACTAGACAATCTTGGTGCGTATGTCTAACATTAGCTGCACAAAACTTTGTTGCATATAATTAAATAACTACTCAGTAAATACTAAGTAAAAGTTTTTTTTTTTTTTTTCCCAAACCTAACTTAACACTCTTCAATCAGTCTTTTAGGTTTCATTGCGTGACGACGTGGTCTTCCCCCACTTATCTCAGTGCAAGGTGAGTTTTTTGTGATGTTTTCAGTGAAAACTGTAGAGCTAGGTGAGTTTTTCTCTCCTCTTGTTTGCTCAGTTGGTCCGTCAGAGATAACTATGTCTGTACTTTCAATACAGGTACTTGGCACTTTCAGCAGGTGACGGCGATTTCTTCGCAGTGTGTTACCATACTCTGTAAGTACCTCGTAGGATCTTGGTGTTGTCTCTTTGATGACCTTCGCTACAGGTCCCCATTTTCCATCACATCTGACACGTACCGTGTCCTTTTGTTCCAGTGGACATAACTGTTTGGCATTCCTGTCATAGGCTTTGCTCTGGCTGTTCATCTTTGCATAATCTCCGTGTCTCTTTTGAAGCAGGTGTTCTGCTGAGGGTAGTCGTGTTCTCAGCTTCCTGTTCATGAGAATTTCTCCTGGAGACTGTCCACATTCAAGAGGGGATGCTCTGTAGTTTAGCAGTGCTAAATAAGGATCCTCTCCCGTCTCAGCAGCTTTCTTTAGCAGACGCTTTACAATCTGCACTCCTTTTTCAGCCAAGCCGTTTGACTGCGGGTACAGTGGACTTGATGTTACATGTTCAAACCCGTAGGTCTCTGCAAAGTCTCTGTAGTCTTGACTGCTGAACTGTGGTCCGTTGTCACTCACCACAGTCACCGGAATTCCATGTCTTGCGAAGACGGCTTTAGTGTGTTTTATCACTTGTTGTGCTGTTGTATGAGTCAGCATCGCCAGCTCTGGATAGTTTGACTTGTAGTCCATGATGACAAGGTAGTCCTTCCCTGCTAGGTGAAATAAGTCTGTACCGACCTTTCTCCATGGTTCCTCAGGTTTACTGTGGGCCATCAGGGGTTCCTTAGTTTGCTGGTACCTGTGCCGCTGACATGTCTCGCAGCGCTGCACCAGTGCTTCTATGTCCCTATTCATGTGTGGCCAATACATCAAAACTCTTGCACGTCTCTTGCATTTCTCAATGCCTAAGTGTCCCTCATGCGTGAGTTTTGCCATTTGTGACCGCATGGAGGTAGGTATGACAATCCGCTCACCTCTTAAGAGCACACCATGCACAACTGACAGCTCGTCTTTAATGCTCTGATATGGGTTTGTCAACCTCTGATCTCCTGGCAGGTGGATTTTGTCTATGACAGCTTGTAGCTCACGGTCGTCTGCCGTTGCTTCAGCAATCTGGCAAATCTCCATTTGTCCTCAGACACTGGTAGGTGTTTTTGTATGCAGTCTACATGAACCTGTACATCATGTTCTGTGTTACTTGATCCTGTATGGCTCAAAGATGCTCTGCTTAGTGCATCTGCCATCACCAGGTGCTTCCCTGGAGTGAACTGAAACGTCAGACTGTATTTCTGGAGACGGAGCATTAACCGTTGGATGCGAGGAGGAGCATCTCCAAGTGCCTTCGTTGAGATCGCTATTAGTGGTTTATGATCAGTCTCTAAAACCACTTCTCTTCCATAAATGTATTCATGGAACTTTTCACATCCGAAAACTGCTCCTAATGTCTCCTTCTCTATTTGTGCATAGTTTCTTTCAGCCTCAGTCATCGTTCGTGATGCGTATGCCACTGGAAACCATGCCAAGTCATGTTTTTGAAGCAGAACTGCTCCAAGTCCATCCTTTGAAGCATCAGTAGATACTTTCACTGGAAGCTCAGGATCAAAGTATTTCAGCACCGGTTCTCTAACTAAGCTGTTCTTGAGCATCTCCCATTCTGTCACATGTTCATGCTCCCATCGCCACTCAGTTCCGCTTTCCAGCAAGCTGCGCAATGCCTTTGTGTTAGCCGACAGATTTGGAATAAATCTTCCCACATAGTTGACTAAGCCCAATGCACGTTGCAGCTCTGTCTTTTCTTTGGGTTGTGGCATTTCTTTTATAGCTCTGATTTTTTCAGGGTCTGGCTGTATCCCTGCAGCAGATAGTCTGTCTCCCAGGTAAGTAATGTCTCTCACCCCAAACTGACACTTTTGCTTGTTCAGTTTCAGTCCTGTTTTTCGTGCTCGTGCCATCACTTTTCTCAGTCGCTCATCATGTTCTGCCCTTGTAGCACCCCATACGACTACATCATCCAGGAAGACTCCCACACCTTCCATGCCATCGAACATTTGTTGTACTGTCCTGTGGAAAACCTCTGGAGCTGAGGCAATTCCAAAAGGCATGCGTAGGAAGCAATGTCTACCAAAGGGAGTGTTAAATGTGCACAATGCTGCACTTTCTTCATCCAGTTTGACTTGGTAGAACCCTGATGATGCATCAAGCTTGGAAAATAACTGTGCACCAGCCATTGCGCTTGTGATGTCTGATTTAGTTGGCAGCCTATAGTGCTCTCTTTTGATCCATTTGTTCAGATCTCTTGGATCGATACAAAGTCTCAAATCACCGTTCTTTTTTTCCACAATGACGAGAGAATTAACCCAGTCAGTAGGTTCTTCTACTTTTCTCACTATCCCTTTGTTTATCAAGGATTTCAGTTCTTTTCTCAGTCTTTCTTTCAGGGCTAATGGCACTTTTCTTGCTGCATGGATAACCGGTTCTGCATTTTCTTTCAGCCGTATTTTGTACTGATTAGGTAAGCAACCGATACCCTGAAATACATCCTTGTACTCTCTCATTATCTCTGCGGTAGAATCTGCACCTATGTCCATCTGTTTGTTGTGTGCTGCGCCCCTAGTGGTCACTAGAGCGCTATCGATGACATGAACTCTCTTTATAAGCCCAAGTCCTTCACTTGCTTTCAGACCTAAAATCGGCTGTCTATCCTCCTCTACTAGAACAAACAGTGCATTTATGGTGCGTCCTTCTCCTGAAAGACTCGCTCTGAAAACACCCATATGTGGAATCGGCTGATCGTTAAATGCCCTTAAGTCCAATTTCTTTGGTCTCACTTTTGGCTTAATGTTCATCTTGTCATAGTATTTTCTCGGCAGGACATTTACTTGTGCACCTGTGTCGATTTTCATTGGCACTGTCACACCATCCACCATCAAAGGTGCTATCCATTCATCATCATTACTGTCCATATTAGTCAGAATTGCTGCTTCGACATACAGTGGTTCTCCATCCTCACTGTCACTTTCTTCTCTTTTCTGTCCGACGACATGTATCCTTTTCTTTGTGAGACAGGACCTGGCAAAATGATTTTTTCCTCCACACTTTCGACATTCTTTGCCATAAGCTGGACATTCTTTTGGAGCATGTTTACTTCCACATCTCTCACAGTCCCTGCCCTGTGGTTTCCATTTGGATTTTTGTGGCTGTCGCTTATCAAATCTCGTTTTGTGTTTTTGCACCGTATCAACAGCAGCAGTTTCACTTTCGTTTTCAAACGACTTCAATTGCATGTTCGTACTTTCTGCAGCCTGACAAATACCAACTGCTTTCTCAATGGTAAGTTCTGTTTCTTTTAATAACAGCATCCTTACTCTCTTGTCCTGCACTCCTATTACAATCTGATCCCTTATCATGGAATCGCACAGTGTGCCGAAATTGCAGGATTGACTCTTAAGACGCAAGTCTGTCACATACTGTTCTATTGATTCAGTCTCTTTTTGCATTCTGTTCCTGAAGACATACCGTTCATATGTTTCATTCTTTCTCGGCGTGCAGTAATCCTCAAACTTGCTCAGTACCGCGGGCAGCGTGTCTCTTTCCTCATCCGAGAAGACGAACGTGTTGTATACATCCAGCGCAGCCCGTCCAGCTACAGTTAGCAACAGAGCTATCTTCCGTCTATCGTTTCTTTCGTCAAGCCCAATAGCTAACAAATAAAGCTCAAAACTTTGCCTAAAGGCTTTCCAGTTAGCGTGGACGTTACCCGTCAACTTCAACTCGTCCGGTGGGCGTATATTATTCATTACACTCATGTTTTACGAGTTTACTCCTGGTACCATGTATTGACTGGACTGTACACATAGACTGCCATTCTCAAGAGTGCTTTATTGTTCAACCTCCGTTTACAACAACATGAAGCAACAACGCTTAACGGCGCCCTCTGTTGGTTAACTGTTACTATAGTCAGTATCAGTACAGCAGAAATCTATCTGACTTGTGTGTGTCCTGGCCACATTCCACCCATTGGCCCCTGCCCATCATGGCCTCCTAATAATCCCCATCCACTGAATTGGCTCTATCACTCTCTCTCTCCTCTCCAACTATAGCTGGTGTGTGGTGAGCGCACTGGCGCCGTTGTACTGTGGCTGCCGTCGCATCATCCAAGTGGATGCTGCACACTGGTGCTGGTTGAGGAGAGAACCCCTGATATGATTGTAAAGCGCTTTGGGTGTACAGAAGTACATATGAAAGCGCTATATAAAAATGCCTCATTCATTCATTCAGTTTACATCACAAACAGCAATCAGAAAATGAAACATTAAAATCAAGGACAGTTGTAAGCCTGTAAAAAAGAGGTAAGTTTTTAACTTAGATTTTAAAACAGACCCTGTGGATACTAGCCTTAGGGATAGAGGAATTTATCATTTATCTGTTAATCAAATTTAAGAGCAGAATCAAAAATAACACCCAAGTTTTTCACATAATGTTTTGCATAGGGGACCAAATCTCCCAGGTGTCCATCAGGAGTAGCAGAGACACCGTATGGCCCAAAAACAATAACCTCAGTTTTACTCTCGTTTAGATGCAAAAAATTAAGGAAAACCAGGACTTAATATCAGACAAGCATGCTGATAATGAGCTTAGGCCCTTTTTGTCATTTTTCTTTAGGGGCAAATAAACTAATCTCTTTCATTGTATAAACATAAATTGTAAGTTTAAATTACTTAATTTTAAGGTAATGAGGTTAGGCTACTTTAAGTTAAACCAACAAATAATTTTTACAGTGTGATTGTGTCTTTAATAATTTCAGTGCATGATGTTAATATAATACCGTATCTACAATAATACGTCTTAATATAAAAATGTAATAAAAGTAACATTTTCTAAAGTGACTTCACATTCTGTTTCCGCTGGAGGAAAACAATAGTGTGATGAGGGGTGAACGCAGCAAATACTGTACACTGGATGGGAAACTCTCATATCACTCCTGCAACACATTATGTAAACGCATTTATGACAAACTGTAAAATCATGACAGTCTATCAATAAACACACACCCTGTCCCTCTGCTTCTGACGCTGCTGCTGCACCCTGAAGAAAATGCTGAATAATGCTGATTAAAAGACAAGGAGGAGACGAACCCTGCCACCATTTCATATGAGGTTTAAAGGGGACTGGGGGACTTTTGTGTACAGATTACAGACCTAATCACACATTTTTGTGTGTTTTTGTGTGTATATATGTGTATGTATGTGTGTGTGGGGGGGGAGGGGGGTGCACATCGAGCACTGAAAGAGATGAAATAAGCAGCACGTCCTCGTCTGGAGATTCACACTGACATCACAGGCTCTAGAGTATCTTGATCTAGAAGAAAAATCATCAGATACTCAACTTCAGCTCTGTGAATATAGAAAATACTATTGATCAGATTGTGCTCTTTTTGCTTTAGTTTCATTTAGCTATCTGAAATTAAAGCAAAAAGAGTCAGTACAGTAAGACTACAGACGACACACATTTGGGAGGAATTGCTCTCCATTCGATCTCAGTACCGCCCAGAGCAACCCATTATTCAAGAAGATCATGTGATTTCCCTTTCCTCTGGGATTTATGACTTCAGCTCTGAGAAGTGTTCAACAAACAGAGCCTGTGATATCCGAGGGAAAGAGACAAAACAATAGGAGAAACAAAAAACAAACACAATCGCGTGTAAGATGAGCAGAACATGTGATTATTGCTGTTGTTTAATGAATAATCTGGTCAGAGGTTAGCCGTGTGTTTGTCAGTGTGTGTAGAGGTTCTTCCTGTTTGCGTGTTCTGCATTGGTTAATGTGTAATCCAAGAGAAGAATAAAGCTCCTGCTCCTCTCCGTGTGTTTCTAGTCTGAGCGTCCCAGGATCAGGAACCATGAGCTACGGTCTGTTCTTCTCAGCTGAAACATGGGCTCTGCTCATGCTGTTTGTGGCGCTTCTGGTTATGTGAGTGACTCATGACTCTTGTTGTCTCAAATCTTTCAATCTTTAGTTTTAAAATCTCAATAAAAATTAGTCATTCAGTCATTTGAGTGCATGTATAGATGCAGGGCTATTATTACAGTCACAGTATCAGGTGATATTTTAACAGGATTAACAGTTTGTTGCATTATTTTCCGGTTATCTCTGTAAAGCTGCTTTGAAACAATCTGTATAAAAAGCGCTATATAAAAAAAGGTGACTTGACTTTAACCATTTCAAAAATCTAATGCAGTATGTGTCATAAGATCTGTCTAAAATCCCAGCAAACAGGAAACGTTCTGTCAAGGTTCTCTCAAAGTTATGAACAAATGTTCTTCCAGTAACAGTAATCATAGTTATTTGGACTATAGCTTTCCCATAATTTTGTAGAAGGATAAAATGGAATGCTTCCTAAATGTTCACATAACCAAGACTTTTTTAACGTAATAAGAATATTAGGAAAAAGTTCTCAGAACATATTTTTGTCAGCTGGGATTGTTTTGATTTAAATGGTTTTGATGTCCCTTCCAGATATGGATATTGGCCTCACAGTCAGTTCAAGAAGTTGGGAATACCGGGTCCCAAAACCCATTCCGTTCTTCGGAACGTTGTTGAGATATCGAGAGGTGAGTTTATTTTAAAGCAAATACAGCATGACTCTGATATTGTGTTTAACTGACTCTTGGACACATCTGGATCTTGATGATCTATGGTTCTCCGTCAGTCCATCACAGGTCGATAATGATCCATGCAATCTAGTGTGAACCTGTCTGTGTCAAACACACAGATGGTATTATAGTCTTTCCAGTGTTTTTCTTATGACTTCTGAACATGTCTAAATGTGAACTCGTCTGTTGTTGTGCTTTCAGGGGTTTCATAATTTCGATCTTGAGTGTTTCAAGAAGTATGGACGAGTCTGGGGGTGAGTGTGAGACTAACGGATGACACTTCCCTGATCAATCTCAATGAATTATCTGAAAGAATCATTTCAGAACATCTGAAACAGAAATGACTCTGCTGTGTGCATCAGTTTAAGATGAAATGACAAACATGTTTGAAGGTTCAACATTATGAGATCAGTAAGATCTGTAATGAAGCGCTGAGGATCATTATACGACCATGATAATGACAGTGAATCAATCGTACTGTTATAATGAACTAAATGATTCATCTGAATGTAATAATTGTTTCTGAATTGCTTGTGTTTCTCACAGTATCTACGATGCGAGGCAGCCCGTTCTGTGCATCATGGACCAATCCATCATCAAAACCATCCTGATTAAAGAATGTTACTCTCTCTTCACCAACAGAAGGGTAAAATCACCATCATCTTCATCATCATTCTGAAATTAAATAGTTTTGAAATACTACAGAACCCCTTTGAAGGACATGGTGATGATAAAAAAACAGAGATGGGAGGAAAAATTATATTTCAATGCTTTTGTGAGAGGACGCAAAAGATTTGTGAAAGTACACCAAGTTTGTCACAGGGAATGCAAAAGATTTGCAAGAGGATGCAAAGTTTCTTAGGGGAACGTAAATATTTTGCAAAAGAACGCAAAGTTTCTTTGGGAAAGAAATAGTTTTGTGATAGAATGCAAAGTTTCTTGGAGAACGCAAAAGATTTGTGAGAACGCAAAGTTTCCCAGGGAACGCAAAAGTTTTGTGAGAGAATGCAACGTTTTTTTGTGAACGCAAAAGATTTGCAAGAGAACGCAAAGTTTCTTTAAGAACACAAAAGATTTGTGAGAGAACGCAAAGTTTCTCAGGGAATGCAAAAGTTTTGGGAGAGAACGCAAAGTTTCTCAGGGAATGCAAAAGTTTTGGGAGAGAACACAAGATTTCTCTTGGGAACAAAAAAGATTTGCAAGAGAATGTAAAGTTTCACTTGGAAACAAAAGAATTGCAAGAGAATGCAAAGTTTCTTTGGGAACACAAAAGATTTGTGAGAGAACGTAAAGTTTCTTTAGGAACTGTCATGATATGCGGCAAGACGCCGGTCGTGGTCTTTATTCGTTTTATTTGGCTAGTGTGGTGGAAAATTTAAACTGAATATTAAGCTAACCATGTTTTAACATTTGACCTTATTTAACATGCTAAATCTCTAAAACAATGTTCTAAGACATTCTGTATTTTAGGTGAATGTGTGTGTGTGTGTGTGTGTGTGTGTGTGTGTGTGTGTGTGTGTGTGTGTGTGTGTGTGTGTGTGTGTGTGTGTGTGTGTGTGTGTGTGTGTGTGTGTGTGTGTGTGTGTGTGTGTGTGTGTGTCGAACCCATGACTGTGTATAAATAACAAATATGGGAAATGAAACTAGACAGAGATGACTAGGTTAGAACTTGTAATCAGTGAAGTAATCGTTTCTTAAATTATTCTCTACCCAGTAACAGAAGAAGACTGTAAATGAATAACCAATCAAATTAATGTCATTATGCCATACCCCCTATTGTATAAAAACTGTTGTTTCCGTGTTTTCGGGGGGATTCTCAATGGAATTTGTCTGAGGTCCACCGGCCTTGGTTTTACTTGGGAGATTCTCTGAGTATTGCTCTAGACTCCTGGCCGTAATTAAAAGCATTTAAAGGACATTTGCTGGAGTCTGTCTGATATTACTTCTGCGCAGCAGGTCAGTTTAGGGAAGCAAGTAAGTTAGAATTATACGGTTAAAAGTCGGCTGTAGTCGACTGTAGACTCGCTGGAGTATAGGATTAGACGGATGCTGTAGTCGACTGTAGACTCGCTGAAGTATAGGTTTAGACTGATGCTGTAGTCGACTGTAGACTCGCTGAAGTATAGGTTGAGACTGATGCTGTAGTCGACTGTAGACTCGCTGAAGTATAGGTAACGGATGCTTAGTCGATGTAGACTCGCTGGAGTATAGGATTAGACGGATGCTGTAGTCGACTGTAGACTCCGAGATAGGTTTAGAGAGCTTAGTCGATGTAGACTCAGTATAGGTGGGAGCTGAAGCTGTACGACTGACTCGCGGAAGTGTAAACTAGCTAACGTCAATGTGTAGATGCGCTGGAGTATAAGTTATTCTAGGGTAGGTTAGGTTTAGGAAAAAATCCATCACACTAGTACAGAATAGCATAAGCTATGCGTTCAACTCCTCTATAACAGTAATCCCCCAAACTACGGTAGCTTATCATGGACAAACGACAATCTCACAACATCTCCCCCTTTTGGAAGTTAGCAATAACAAGATCCCAAACATCTGCTTTTTGCAATATTAATTAAATCTTAAATTTCCTTAAACAATATAACAAAATAAATGCAACAACTATGTTAACTTTGTTATCAAATAACATCTTCCTTTTGTTTCCATGCTTAGCAAATAGTCTCAGAACGGTGCAGGACGTCACAGGGGTAGACTGCCCTCAGTCCTAGAAGGGGTTATTTTGCCCTTTTGAACATCATCAGTCTCGCAGCCTAAGAGGCACCTATATCTCATGGCCCCTGGAGGTTCTTCTCTCAGGAGTAGATGGTGGAAGGGGAGGCCCTGAGGAAGGGCCTGCTGGTAACTGGCTCACTGGTGATTCCGGCAACGCAGTCACATCTGTCGGTGGGGAACCGCTGTCCTGCTGAGACTGTTGACTGAGCACCTTGCTGTTCAGCAGGGGGTTCGGTCTCAGGAACAGTCTGGAGGTGACGCCTGTTCCGACGGGTCACATTCCCATTGGCCATCTCCACAAGGTAGGATCTCGGCTCCTTGGACTTACTGATGACCCTGGCAGGTGTTGTCCATCCCTTCTCCTCATCGAGCTTCACTCTAACAGTTTGACCAGGGTGAAGTTCAGGGAGCGCCTGTGCCGAATGACTGCGGTTGTAGTAGAATCTGTATGAACTTTTTGCTGTTGCGTCCTTCATGTAGACTTGATCCGGGTTGAATGGACGTGGCAGCAATGTCTTTTCTAGGACCAGAACAGTATTACGAATTTGTCTACCAGTCATGAGCTGTGCTGGACTTTCACCTGTTGCTGCGATTGGTGTAGACCGATAACCCATAAGGGCCAAGCAGTGGTCCGGCTGTTTGAGGATGTACTTGGCAGTCTGAACAGCCCTTTCTGCAGCTGTTTCAGACACTTGGCCCTGTTGAGCTTGAGACCGGACGCCTTAACCGTCCGCAACACCGCGTCGAGATGGTGGTCATGCTCCTCTTTTGTAGATCCGTAAACTAGGATATCATCCATCACAACGACAGTCCCTTCTAGGCCTTTGAGCAGGTCGATCATCAGCCGCTGGAAAATCTCAGGCGCTAATGTAATCCCAAACGGCAGACGTTTGAAGCAAAACCGGCCCATTGGGGTAATGAAGGTTGTCAACCTTTGGCAGCTGGGGTCCAATGGAATTTGCTAGAACCCGCTAGAGGCATCCAGAGTGGAGAAAACCTTGGCTCCTGCTAGCTTAGGTGTTATATCATCCAGTGTGGGCAAAATGCCTTGTTCAAGCGTTTCAAATCCACACACACTCTGATCTCGTCCTTGTTGCATTTTCGAGCGGGCACCATTAGAGCACACCAGTCCGTCGGCTCTGTAACTTCCTCAATGATCTCGAAGGCTCAGTATATGCTTTAGCTCTTTCTCCACCTTTGGAAGGAGTGGAAACAGAATTCTGCGTGGCGTGTTGACGCTGTATGGGACTGCTTCCTCAGTCAGCTTGATCTTAACAGGCTCACAGTTCAGTAGTCCTATTTCCCCGAACACATCGCTTGTTAAATCACTAGTGATAGCATTGACTCTTGCTACCAGCCCCATACGCTTTGCCACTGTCTTGCCCAACAAGTTGCTAACATACTGTCCCTTTTATGACTGTAATCCAGTATTGGTATTTCTGGCCTTTGTATGTAGTGGTAGCCACGCATCAGACTTTCCCGCCAGGGCTGTACACTGTTGGCCTGGACTTGTTCAGTTTTTTTTTTTTTTTTTTTTTTTTTTTTAACAGTCAGACATACATACAAACCAACATAGTGCATTAGTGAGCAATCTTGTAAATCCATAATTCCAGAAGTGACATAAAAGTGATTTAAGTGTTTGATCAAAGTGTGCATGTGAGCGGGTGTGAGTGTGGGTATGTGTATGTGTGTGTGTGCGTAAACAAAGTAACCATTTATTATTTATTACCATTGTCATTACCATCACCACCCCACTCCCCACTACCACCATATTGCCAATATTGTGTTGGTCGATTTTTATTTCCATCCTTCCTCCTATGTAACAATTGCCATTGTCAATGCTGTATAAAATAAAAGATGCCATAATAAGATGATAAGATAATGTAAGATAACCTTCCCCCACATCTCATCGGTCCCTATCTTCTCCTAATTTTTTTTTTTTTTTTTTTTTTTTTTTTTTTTGTGTATGTGCAATGTCTAAGGTGCATTAAAAGAGGGAGTACAGTATGAGAGTACAGTTTTTGTTTTTGACGTAGTTTGCTGAAAGTCGCTTCAGTCATAACGGTGGTATCAGCACCTGTGTCAATTTTAAAATCCACCGGACTGCCATTCACTAGTAACTCTACATCCCAGTCAGTATCCGGGTTTGACTCCTCAATAATATTTGGCTTTGACTTTGTGGTTGCTCTCAGGAATAGTTCTCCAATAAAAAATGAATCCTCGTCTGAATCCATAGCAGCCTCTGTTCTGACCTCATTCAGCATTTTGGATTTACACACAGCCTCAAAATGTCCAATTTTATTGCACTTTCTGCACCTTTTGTTACTGGCTGGACAGCTTTCTTTTTTTCATGCATCCTGTTGCTTCTCTGACAGTTCAGTTTATTCTCACTGTATTTCTGTCCTTGTCCCTGCTGCGGTTTATCATAGCTTCTCCTTGTGCTATTGTACTGTTTGCGTCTCACCTCATTCACTGTAGTTTCCACACGCTCTGCACTTTGTTGTTCCACTTGTTCACTTTGCCGTGCAAGCTGGATGGCTCTCTCCAGAGTCAGGTCCGCCTCTAGCTGGAGTTTTTGTGAAACCTCTTTGTCCATTATTCCGATGACGATCCGATCCCGGATCTGCTCGTCCTTCCCCGCACCGAACTCGCAGTAATGTTGAGCTCGTACAGGCTCCGCACAAAAGATTCAACTGTCTCACCGGCCCTTTGGCCGCGCTTATGAAAACAGGCGCGATCGTGGATGACGTTTCTTTTCGGGACAAAGTGTTCATCAAACTTCTGCATCACTAGATTAAACTCATTTTCTGGATGTGGCATGGCCTTGGTTGCCGCAGGAAACACAAACGAGCCGTAAATAGGTTCGCCATCTCTCCCCATCGAGTACAAGAGCGAGTTCACCTGCACTTCGCTGCTCTCTTTGTCAAGTTTCGATGCAACTCTAAACCGGGAGCATCCCGGTGGGAAACTCTGCTGGCTGCGAGAAATCATACGGCTCGGGAGGTCTAAACTTTGCCATCTTGATCTTAATGTCGGCGTGAAATCCTTAATTCTGACACCATGTCATGATATGAGGCAAGATGCCGGTCGTGGTCTTTATTCGGCTAGTACAGAATAGTATAACCTATGCGTTCAACTCCCTCTATAACAGTAATCACCCAAACTACGGTAGATAAACATGGACAAACGACAATCTCACAACAGGAATGCAAAAGATTTGCAAGAGAACGTAAAGTTTCTTTGGGAAAGCAAAAGATTTGTGAGAAAGCAAAGTTTCTTTGGGGAACACTAGAGATTTGCAAGAGAATGCAAAGTTTCTCAGGGAACAGAATTTTTTTTTTAAAAAGAGAATGCAAAGTTTGTCAACTCAAAAGATTTGTGACGGAAGGCAAAGTTTCTCTTGGGAATGCAAAAGATTTGTGAGGGAACGCAAAATATCTCTTGGAAATGCAAAAGATTTGGGAGAGAACGCAAAGTTTATTTGGGAGCACAAAAGATTTGGGGGGTAACGCAAAGTTTCTTTGGGAACACAAAATATTTGTGAGAGAACGTAAAGATTCTCAGTGGAACGCAAACGTTTTACTAGAGAATGCAGATTCATAGAAATGTCAGTTTTCCTTCCATCTTTTATCTCTGTTAAATAAGGTACTTCAGGGTAATAAATATGAATTAATTTTATTAATCATAAGAATGTTTTAAAAAATGTTCTTAGGACAGAGATTGTGCTTGTGTTGTCATTTTATCTTCACTGTATCTTCACACTCACGTCCACATTTGTCCTCTGATCTGGCAGAACTTCGGTCTGAACGGGCCGCTTTACGACGCCGTGTCCATCGTTGAAGACGACGACTGGAGGAGAATCCGCAGCGTCCTCTCGCCTTCCTTCACCAGCGGGAGGTTAAAGGAGGTCCTGTGAGTCTTTATCTGGATCATTCTCACGTAAACAAGGGTTACAGCAGTATTTATTACATTGCTTATCTGAAGCGTTACATGAAGGCAGTAATATTGTGCTACAGTATAAACAAACAAGAATTCAGTTTGAGATGAATGACTCATTTTAAATGACCTACAGCATCATTCATGCTGAGGAGGGTGTGTGTGTTTGGTTCTCTTCCTAATAAATATTAAACATTACCTGTGTGTGATGAAGATGTTATGATGATGATGTACTTTTGCTTCTCACTCTAGATGTTTGGCATCATGAAGACACACTCTCAAATTCTAGTTCAGAATCTGGGGAAATCAGCAACACGAGGAGAAAACGTGGATATTAAAGAGTGAGACATATTGCATAATATCACAAACGCTTCTCGTTATCTGAAGAGATAAGAACGGAGCTGCAATAATATCACTATAATTACCAGAGCAAAGGTGTTTGATTTCCTCACCAATCACCTTTAATAACCTCCTGGACAGAGGAAACATTCACTACATATAGAGCACTGTTTAAAGGCTGTATGTTTATCAGATGAGAATAATAATGGCTTTCTCTTGACTGCATGTGTTCAGGTTCTTCGGCGCGTACAGTATGGATGTGGTGACCAGCACAGCGTTCAGCGTGGACATCGACTCCCTCAACAACCCCAAAGATCCATTTGTGACCAACATAAAGAAAATGCTGAAGTTTGACTTCCTGAACCCTCTGTTCCTGATCAGCGGTAAAGAACTCAATTAGTCCTGTCAGTTAATACATCTAAAAAGTTTTTTTCTTGGTTATGCAAATGTTTAAAGAACATTCCATTTTCTAATTTTGCAAACATTATGGGAAGGTAACTTTTGAATGTTCTGAAAACAAGTAGTAACATTTTACAAAACGTTAGACAAACCTCCAATAAAAATGTTTCAGAAAAAAAAATCCATGAGCGATGTATAAATTATGTTTTTGTGCTAATGTTTTGAGAACATTATAAAATACCAGAAAACTTTGAAGGAACATACCATGTTTATGGAAGAACATTTGTTCATAACATAAAGAGAACCTTGCCAGAACATTAGCAAAACCTGAGAATATTACATGTTATGAGATTTTACAATTTCTTCTGTAGCTTTGTTTCCTTTCATCATCCCCATCCTGGCAAAAATGGATTTAGCATTTTTCCCAACATCTGTGACCGATTTCTTCTACGCTGCCTTACAGAAGATCAAGTCTGAAAGAGTGGCCAATGACCACAAGAAGGTACAACAAATACTCGACATGAACAACTATATAGTAATGATGTTTTAAACCACTCTTCTCAATTCCTGCAGAAGAGAGTTGACTTCCTGCAGCTGATGGTCGATTCTCAGACGGCAGGGAAAACTCAGCATGGCGAGGAACACACAGAGAAAGGTGAAGCACATCAGATGGTTAACATAAGAAAGAGCTTTCTTCCATATGTGAAGACACATACCTTAAACCGTATCCTGTGCAGGTCTGAGCGACCACGAGATCTTATCGCAGGCCATGATCTTCATCTTCGCCGGTTACGAGACCAGCAGCAGCACTCTGTCGTTCTTATTCTACAATCTCGCAACCAACCCAGAGGCCATGAAGAAACTGCAGGAGGAGATCGACGAGACCTTCCCAAATAAGGTAGTACTCCATTGATACACTCGTTGGGATCAGTGTGATGAGTTTGAGACTTTAAACATTGATTGTGTTGAAGGCCCCGGTGGACTACGAAGCCGTCATGAACATGGACTATCTGGACGCCGCACTGAACGAGTCCCTCCGGCTGTTCCCTGTCGCAGCTCGACTCGAACGAGTCTGCAAGAAAACGGTGGAAATCAACGGTGTCATCATCCCTAAAGATATGGTCGTCATGATCCCAACCTTCGCCCTCCACAGAGACCCGGATTACTGGAGCGACCCCGAGAGCTTCAAACCAGAGAGGTCAGGACGGGTTTCTCCTGTTTCACTCATCATACAGTCAAGCTCCACCAACTACAATAGAACACAACAGTCGGTTCTGGACGTGAAAATCCAATTCATTTTCACATAGGGGAATTGATTTTTAATCACAACTTATAAATTTTAAAGACAGATCTTACTGTGAGCAACAAGGTTGTTCATCGATGATATCTGCTTTTGATTAAGCCATCATTCCACATTATTTTAAATTACTTTTTCAAAGAATTGTTTATCAATTGTTTATGGGAATCCTGGTGAGAAACTACATTACCCATAAAACCCAAATAAATCTCCAATCAGGAAATCAAACAATCAACTGCACTTAGAGAACACTTTTAACATCCATTTTAAAAAAATATATAGTTTAAAACATTTTTTTATTGGTTATGCGAAAGTTCCATTCTTCAAACATTATGGGAATGTTACTTTTGAAAGTTCTGAAAGAAGTAGTTACATTTAAAATACGTTAGACGAACATCCAACTAAAATATTTCAGGAAAACTGCTTCATGAACAATGTATAAATAGTAGAAGCGAAGACCAGGAGACATTGGGATATCTTTCAAGCAGGATCCTTTATTGAGAAGTCGCTGTTGCATTGCTGTAATCTTTCCATCTAAGTCTAACTAAGGGAATATACATTGTAGTTTATATACCTTTTAAGGGGGAGGAGTTACATAGAGGTGGAGACACTGAAACAAAGCATGTAAATGAGGCACAGGAGTCAACTCTTACTGGAAATTCCCCAGCCCTGATCTCATCAGCATAACAGTGTGAAACTAGAATGCATAGAAACTAATCTAATCAGCCAGACCATTCAACAACAAAAGGTGATAGTCTCAGTGCTCTAATCAATTTAACTTACAATAGAGAGATCAGGACAGACAGGAACAGGCAGGTTTGTGACATCATTTACCTTAGTTACAAAATTCACACTAATAAACTTTCTCAGTTTATATACTAAAGTATTGGAACCTAAATTAAACATTTTAATAAATTTGTAATCCTTCAGTCCCTGCTTTGAGAGTTCTAATAACTCTCACAAAATACAAATTTAGACACCTAAAAGTTAATTTTTGCAACTTGTGATCGTTACAGGCACATAATGCATGCTCTGTGTTTGCTTTTCTGTAATTGCATGCTGACACAGAAACAAACATGCAATTATGGTCCGTGAAGTTCTTATGGATAATAGTCTTTTCTGGTTGGAACTGTCATTTTCTCATGAGAGGCTTTTATCCACAGCCAGGGTTTACCAATCCAGTTTCCGAACCATGAAGAATTATCTTTAGTCATCTGGTGTAATTTTGCTGAAAGATCAAGAATGTGTTGTTGGATTTTGTTCCAGTTCTCTGTTGGATCCATTCAGGGCCGATAATGGTGCATGCTCCTCCTTGCGTTGCAAGACTGTAATCCAAGGCCACTCTGTTTTGTAAGATCATTATCTTGTGCGAAGCGAGAGTGTTCGTGATGTTACCAAGGGCCAAAGCCGTATCATTGGCCAATTTCTGTGCAGAATTCGATAAGCTTCTGACTTGATCAAGACCCTGCATGACACCTTAAGGCGGGATTAATGCTCCAAGAGTTGTTCATGGACAATCTTGACCATGTTGATGGATGACTGAAGGTTCCGTATGTGGGTCTCTGCGTTGTGTATTTTTTTTTAGTTGGCTCGGAAGTGGGTCTAGTTGTTTTCTTGAGGTTGTGGCTTTATACGCAGGCGAGGAGGTCGGTGCGTATGGGTCTCGGGACAGCCATCAAGTGGTATCTGCACAGAGGAAGAAAGAAAACAAAAGACGACAGAGCAGTATTTTTTCAAACACTAGGGTTTTATCTTAGTCTATAATAGTCTGCTATTGTAGTTCCTTCTTTCACTATTTCTTAATTCCTGTGACACCTAAAGAACAGTGAGGTTAAGGATGGACTAATGGATGGGGAAGGCCTATGAGGGAGTCTTCACCTCAGGGTTGTCCCCCGAAAGCCTGTTGCTCAGGCTTCCTCCCGTTGGGGGTTCTTTCCTGGGCACCTCACTGGTCCAGGTCCTATCCTATCCCTGTAGGTGGGGGAACAACTATACAGTGTGACACATGAGTCCAGGTTTTCCTTCCCTGACACAATACTGCAGCTTCTGTAATCAACATCACTTGTTGTGGTCCGTGCCACTTAGGCTCTAATGGCTTGCAGCATTCTAGACACTTCCTTGACTACCTGTCCTGTGAAGTGTGTACCTTGATCTGCTTAACACAATCGTGAGTCATTTCTCCTTTATCCTCTAACATAACTTCAGTCATTATAGACATCATACATGAGAATGGGTTTGTGACTGGTGCACGCTGTAAAATAATGTTCGGGGGGTTGAGGGTAGTTAACCAATTTCCCCAACGGGAGGAGGTGACAAATGTGACTTTTTTGATTCATTATTGCGGTCACTACATGAGGGCATTGTACCTTTAGAGCCTGACCTAAACTCATTACTGATGAAGGGCCTGTGCTGTAGCATAACATTTAAGGCTGTGAGTCTACTTAACCAGTGTCCCACAAATGAAGGTTGAGAGTGTCACTTTCTTTTTGTTCTATTAAACAAAAATAAGTCTTTCATCTCTGTTGTAAGTTACTGGGGAAATTAAGCACTCGCAGCCCAAATGGTTAACATCTCAACAAGCTGCCCCACAAGTTTAATGACGTGGGGAGGGGCTGCTTCAGAGTAGCAAGCAGACTGAGTAGGAGCTGAACAACATTGTTAACTTCTCTAAAGTTCTTTTTGCTTTTCCTACACTCTTTTCTCCAATGTCCATGCTTACCACAGTAATAACAACTGTCCTCTCTCTTAGGACATTTACATTTCTGTTGATTCTCTGCGCTGACCTTAAAGGATGCTGCTGCAATTTTTACTCTTGCCTTGACATCAGAGTCTCTTTCCCAAGTAGCTAACCTGTCTAGGTTACTTTGCAGGGTTCTAGTGGACCATGTGACATCTAAGAAAGGCAATGCCTTTCTATGTTGTGACAATAGACCATCAAACCATGTGCGAACTAGGGGACCATTATCATCTTGCACCTTCTCTGAGTGTCAGCCATCTCACTGTATGCTGCAGCTGACTGTCAAAATCTTTCAGTGTACTCACTAACAGTTTCATCCTTCTGTACACAACTAGTGATCTTTGACCAGTCCATGTTTGGTCCAACAATGTTCTTTAACACTCTCAGAACTCCCTCTCTCAATTAGTCTTTTCTGGCATGTTGTAGTAACAGCAGACTCAAAACTGTTGAATTCAGATTCAGTTAGAATTTGTGACATCAGCTGTGTTACTTCTGCCAATGACATGTCGTAGAGACGCATTTAACTGATCAATGCTCTTCTAAATTCAGAAAAATGTGTGCGTACTGAGGGTAAGCTCTGGGATAGTCTCTCTATATCTTTAGGTCCTAGCGCTTTGGCAACAGTTTGGATTTGGACAACAGAAGAGTTGGTTTTCCTAGCACCACATACATTGACTGAATTTACAGGCTTATCAGTTACTGATCTGGATGGCTACATCTGTTTCAAAGAAAGCTTTTAAATCAGGATAATTGTTATCAGGCTGACTTACTTCTTCCACATCAGTTTTTTTCTGCATCTTTGTTGCGGTTCAATTTCTTGGTCAAAGGGAAACTCTAGCACGTAGCTCTTTGTTCTCTTCTCTAGCTCTGAGTTATGCTGAGACTGTTCTGTAGCTTTAGCTAAAAGTAACTCTCTGTGACTACAGATAATTCCTTCCACATTGTTCTTGCGAACACTTGCTCCTAGTACCTTTTTACACTCATCTACCGACCAAGTCTTGTCTGGATGAATCTCATATTTCTGCGTTAGTTCTTGTCTAACTTTATCAGTGACTATTAGGTTAATTTGTTATCCTAACAGTTGTTTTGAATTCACTATCTGATCACAAAGGAGTACCAAGACCACCTTTTTCAGTTGTGGGGATTAGTCTAGCACTTTTCCTAAACATTTGGTGAGTTACTTTGTTATCACACAAACAAACACTAAAACTTATCTGATCAAACAGAGGGTACACTTGTTAACTCAGATTAACTCTTGTTAACCTTCCAAATTACCAACACTTCACACTTAACTTCCCTGCCTACACAGAGGATAACCAGCTCGTGATGCTCCATCACTAAAGCTTGTGAATGCTAATCTTCCCTGTCTGCACAGAGGGTAAACAAAATAACTAGCCCATAAAGTCTACTCCTTCCCTGTGAACAGAGGATAACCAATATTAACTTGAATGCTAATCTTCCCTGCCTGGGCAGAGGATAACTTTCATCTCTAACAGAAAACTTTAGAGGATAAACTTAGTTTACCAAACTTACAGCTGTCTGTTAACCTTTCTCTGGCGGTGCAGAGGAAAAAATGTTGTACTGGTCTTAAAGGTTATTTTGGATAGAGTGAAACTCACCAAATCGTTGGTTGTACGGAAAGATTCCGTCTGGAACTCAGTCAGAAAAGTTATTCTTTGTTGAGATCTTTGTTGAGCTTGAGGTTTTCAAAATTCGTCTGGAACTCAGTCAGAAAAGTTCTTTGTTGAGATCTTTGTTGAGCTTGAAGATTAATTCTGGATCCAGGTGAGTAGCTTCTATCCGGGTCACGGCACCAAAACGTTGTGAACTTTTTCTTCTAAAGTGTAGGCAACTCAGAAGCGAAGACCAGGAGATGGTGGGGTATCTTTCAAGCAGGATCCTTTATTGAGAAGTCGCTGTTGCATTGCTGTAGTCTTTCCATCAAGTCTAACTAAGGGAAAATACATTGTAGTTTATATACCTTTTAAGGGGGAGAAGTTACATAGAGGTGGAGACAATCTGAAACAAAGTATGTTAAATGAGGCACAGGAGTCAACTCTTACTGGAAATTCCCCAGCCCTGATCTCATCAGCATAACAGTGTGATTCGAATGCATAGAAACTAATCAGCCAGACCATTCAACAACAAAAGGTGATAGTCTCAGTGCTCTGATCAATTTAACTTACAATAGAGAGATCAGGACAGACAGGAACAGGCAGGTTTGTGACATCATTTACCTTAGTTACAAAATTCACACTAATAAACTTTCTCAGTTTATATTTACTATAGCAGAGGTACTCAACAGGCGGACCACAGGCCGCATCCGGCCCATCGGCATTAATTTTATTGCCCGCGTCATACAAAAGATGAATGCACTTTTTAAAATAATTTGAGCTCAAAGGTTGCGAAAATATTAGACCATGTGACTTATATGTAGCCTATGCAACGGACGTTTAGATAATCCGTGATCGATTAATAAAAAATAACATAAATCATCGTCATTGTGATGTATGTGGAATGTTTATTGGGACTTTAGGCTATATAGCTACTTAATATCTCCGAAATGTACCATTAACTTGTTAAGTGCAACAAATAGCGAGGCAACTTTTGTGCATGCGCTACGCAGAGCTTGAGCATTCAGAGCTTCACATTTTCACTTGTGTAATTTAAATATCACACTTTATTTATAGCTCATAAGTTATAACTTAATAAAAAAAAGCTGTGTTACTATATGACGAATGATTACCTCAAATGTTGATGTTTGTGCAACGTAGCCTACTTTAGGGCTACACATCTCTCACTTTTGCTCACTTGCCAGCAATTAGGCTACTCCTCCGTGTGCCATAGGTTGCCGACCCCTGGCATAGGCTATTAAAGAAATGTAATTTTGCCAAAAATGCAGCCTACTTCACTGTAATAGCCTATGTTACGATATCATCGCGCTTAACACTGAGATTTTTTATTGTAATGTGATGATCGGGTGCGGGTATCTAAATCGGAGAAAATCATTGGTGATGGTGAGTTTGTTTTTAACAGCTGATTCGGGTGACGTTAGAGCTGATCCGCGCCTACTCTGCAATGTGTAATTGGCCGATGGTCCTCTTAACAGCATGAAAAACCAAAACTTGTAGATTCAAATTTAGGGATGGGGCCGATCCGATCCAGTATCGGTATTGGGACCGATACCAGCAATAATTCACGTATCGGATTTTACCGATCCAACCTGCGGAGATATCCGATATCCATGAGCCATGTCTGCGCTTTAACTGAAATGTCTCCAAAAGTGATTCCCGCCGACGAGTCTGCTAGCTGGCTGCAAATTGTGGAATGGATTTCCTGAACGGAGGAGCGGCTCAATGAGACACAGAGACCCCCGCTCAAAAAATACATTCCGCAGTTTGCAGCCAGCAAGCAGGATAGCACCTATGCATTGAACTGCCAACATGTCGCGGTGTGGAAATCCTATGGTGGAAATACTTCACATTGCAAGATGTACAAACACCGCAGCAGAGCAAGACAGCAAAATGCAATGTTTGCAAAGCCGTATTAATTAAACCATTTGTCTGTGATGCATTTTTGCTATTCGCAGTCCAGAGAGAGATCTCTCACGCGGTGCCACAGCGTGCACAACACGACAGCCCTGCTTAATGAGTGACGACGGAGGTCTCTCTCTACTGTTGCTAAATTGCGGGATGCTTTTAATAATAAAAAGAGCTATTAAAAGCACAAAAATCTGCGCAAGATATGCTGTTCTCAATGCGGCGCGCGCTCCCAAACAGACCGCAACGAGACAAACAAATTATACTTCGCAGTCCAGAGAGAGATCTCAGTCTATATATATATATATTTGGGACATCATACTTGCCTGTAGAGAGGAGTTTATTTCAGCATCATATAAAATCAACAATAATGATAATAATAGTATTAAAGCAAACACAGCTCTGGTATCGGAATAGTATCGGTATCGGCCGATATCCAAATTCAGGTATCGGGATCGGATCGGAAGTGAAAAAATGTGGATCGGTGCATCCCTATTCAAATTGTCAATGGGTTATAAACAGAAAGTAAGCAAAAAGCGCTCCCATTACAATGATAAACTGTGTCATCACGTCAACGAGTTCACGGCACTCTTGCAAAACCACCCGCTGCAGTTTAGTTCAGAACGGGGCACGGCTCGCATGAAAAATGGATCATGTGAAAGCTGCTATTGAGCGAATTCTGACTAACTTAAAAGTTAGATGTACTGCGCTATAGTGGGCCTAGTATTTTGTAGTAGGCTAAGAATAATAACTTTGTAAAGTGACCCTGAGTATAAAACATGTCATGTAAAGAAAACATATAATAAATAATTGAACATTTGATGTAGGCTAGGCCTGTAGATATATTATAGGCCTATTATAATTGTTAAATATTAAAATATAAAGATAATATATATTTAATTGCCCTCAACATCTGCTCATCTACGTATGTGTGTGAAAGTATTTTCTCTTCAATGGGAATAATAAAGTCAAAGCAACGTTCACGTTTAACTCTTGAGTATTAACACATGTTAATCTACTTTTTGTTCCAGATTTTTTTTTTTATGTTCAGGTATTACTTTAAATTGGACAAAGACAAGCAAGACTTACCTTGCAAGGAAGTTTTTAATACTCTTGAGTATGAACTTTTTTTTTTTGCATTAATATTGCTAGAAAACTGTTAATCCACTTTTTTTATTTTCACGTTCAGTATTAGCTTACTTTAAATAGGATAAAGACTAGCAAGACTTACCTAGCAAGGAGGTTTTTTTAAAAACTCTATGAACTAATTTTATTTTGCATTAATATTGCAAGACAATTGTTATTACACTTTTTTGTTCCAGATTTAAAAAAAAATACTTTAAATAGGACAAAGACTAGCAAGATTTACCTAGCAAGGTAATAAACTGAATTTCTAAATAAGTAAAAACTGTAAATATTGTCATAAAGTCTTACGATGCAAGTTGTAATTTGTGGCCCTTCACACTTTATGTGGTTTAAATGTGGCCCCTTGGCATCTGGACTTGAGTACCCCTGTACTATATATAGTATTGGAACCTAAATTAAACATTTGAATAAATCTGTAATCCTTCAGTTCCATTAATGTTACGTGGAAGAACGTTTGTTTATGACTTTGAGAGAACATTCTCTGTTAGCTGGTTGGTTTGGTTCATGGATTATAACTCTCTATAGAAAATATCTGTAAAATCACTATAGAAAAAAATACTTCTGAAACCAAGGCCGCTGAAAAAGTAAGCGGCACTGTTGCACTAGGAACACAAGGTTGGATCTTCAGAGTATTTGTCTGTATAAATACTTCAACCCAACGTGACTCTCTCCTGCCTTATTAACAGATTCACTAAAGGGAACATTGACCCCTACATGTACATGCCCTTCGGCCTCGGACCAGGAACTGCATCGGGATGCGATTTGCTCAGGTGACCATGAAGCTGGCGATCGTGGAGATCCTGCAGAGGTTCGACGTCTCTGTGTGTGCAGAGACACAGGTGAGCAGACGGGTTGGTGTCTGGTAACAGGAGGACGTTCGCTCATTCGTTCGCTCACACTGACCTTCTCTTGCTCTTCACAGGTTCCTCTAGAGCTTGGCCTAAGCGGTCTACTGGCTCCCAAAGACCCCATCAAGCTCAAACTCAAGCCTCGGACAGTTTCAGATGTTTGTAACAACAAATCGTAACGCAGCTCATCCGCTGCATTCAGTTCTCTTTCAGTCTGAGGAGAAGGTTTGATGGGTCTTTTAAAATAAAAGAATAGACGTAGTCTCTAGTCTTCAGTGAAGAGGAGGATTCGACTCTGAGGTTTTCAGGGCCTATCGGACTCGGACTGATAGGTTTAGCAACTTTCAGTAGTGAATGTCAGACAAATTCTGTTGTTCCCTGAGACTCGTGTTTAAGGGTTTTACTTTGATAATTGAGAAAACGCCAGAAATTATATGGAAATGATAAAGTTGATCAAAGAAATAAAGTCTGTAGAAATGTATCTGATGTGTGCGTGTCATGTCTATTAAAAAGACTTTAGATGATCACTTGCTCACAATATTTTCCATTGTATTGGGGACTAGACAGGGTTGCCCTCTGTCCCCCTTATTATTTGCAGTGGCGATTTATCCTCTAGCCATCTTGCTGAGGTCAACCTCCGTTATCCAGGGTATATCTAAGGGGGGGAGGACAAACGTTTGCTCTATGCAGACGATCTGCTACTATTTATTGCAAATCCTCAAATCCTTATTTCCTATAAATCGAGCAGCAAAAAAATACTTATTTTTCTGCCTACCCATTTACAGTAGCCTCTTATACATTTTCATATTTAGGTGTGGTTGTTTCAAGAAATATCTCTGAGCCGTTTAAGCTCAACTTTACTCGCCTCTTGGAACAAACTAGGATATCCCCTCCCCCAAAAATAACCTAAGCTTCCCATCTCTTTGGTTAGTAGGGTCCATGTAATAAAAATATATACGCTCTCTCAGTTTTTATAATTGTTCGAAACTATATTAAGACATTTTTTTTTTCTCATTTAAACAAGACAATCACCTCTTATCTTTGGAACAAGAAACCCCCCAGAATACATCTGTGTTTTTTTTTTTGGGGGGGGGGGGGGGGGGGGGGTGTTTCTTCCATATTTTCAATTGTATTATTGGGCTTGTAACCTAAGAGGTCTGACTTACTGGCAAGGTGCACATTACATAAATTACTGTCTCGACTGGGTCCAGATAGAATCCTCAGCCTCCCTTCCTTTCTAACTCTCAGCCCTCCTATTCTCACCCTTACCACTGGGTCTCTAGACTCACTCGTTGCACCCTAGGGTATGGAACTCCTTCCAAATCTGCGCCCCAGTTGGCATAAATCATAGATTCACTCTAAATGACCAGTCATTCTTTCTATGGCAAGAAAAAGGTATCTTAACATTTGAAGATCTTTTTACTGATGGTTGCTTCTAGTCTTTTGTGCAATTAGAATCTCAATTTAAAATACATAAAGCCAACTTTGTTTTTATATATCTACAGGTACGTGATTTCAAACGCAAGAATTTTGTATCTCTTTTCCTTCCCTTCTGCGATGGATTTCACGTTTAATACCATTCCCAATTATAGAACATCCTATCCTGGGGCCTCATTTATAAACGTTGCGTACGCACAAAAGAAGGCGTACGTCGCTCTCTACGCAATAATTGGTATTTATAAAAAGCAAACTTGACGGGAAAATGTGCAGTCCTTCACGCAAGCTCTGACCCAGGCGTACGCACAAAAACGGGTGAAATGAGAAATGGCGACACCGTCGGCAGATGGAAGAAACACGTGAAAGTGTGTGAAAGTGTAGACCGTTGTGTAAAAGAAATGGCAATACTTCACAAAGTATTACAATTAACATCCTACTACACGTACACCAACAGAAATGCAAATTAACACATTATTTGCAAAAAGAAAAGTGAAATATGTTCTGCAATAATATTGGCATGTTATGCAATTCATCCTCGTAACACATCTGTAGCTTGTCAGATGCAATCAAATGGATGGTAATAAAATGCCATGATGCCATCACAATAATGGAGCGGCTAGACGCTTTTTTGCATCGACTTTGATGTCCGACCATTTCTTTTTTATTTCGGCCACGGTCCGAGGTTGTGAGGCTGCAGCATTAACGGCGTCTGCAACCTTTTGCCACTCAAGTGCCTTTTTGGCATTAGTAATGCCCACACTGTGCCCTCCAAACAACATGTTACTCCTCTTTTAAACCTCGCCAACGATAATTTCTACTTCTACATTGAGTGAAGTTACGTTTCTTGGTTTTCCTCTCTGTATTTGCCATGATTTCGCAAGCGATGAATATTAAATTGTGGGCATTTCACGGACTATTTATGGGCAACTCTGGGCGTTTCATGGACTATTTATGGGCAACTCTGGGCGTTTCACGGACTATTTATGGGCAACTCTGGGCGTTTCACAGACTATTTATGGGCAACTCTGGGCGTTTCACGGACTATTTATGGGCAACTCTGGGCGTGACATGAAGCCGCAAAAGCTGCGCTACATTTAGAATTGATTGTGATTTATTAAGGGAAAACTGCGTAGGATGTGCGTGCGCACGGTTTTATAAATCCGAATATTTCTGTGCGTACGCACGTCCTATGTTTCATCCGTACGCCACTTCTGACGCAAATCCTACGCAAAGTTTTATAAATGAGGCCCCAGGACATTAAGATAATCCTGCGGTAACTTAAGAGCCTATCCTTTAGTCGTGTCCTCAAGAGTTAGGTGATCAGTCTATATAAATTCGTATTCCATTATAAAATAACAGATTTCCCCTTTATAAGTCTACCTTTTGTGGTACTCTTCAACCGTGTTTGCATTATAACTACCTGTCATACGTATATTCAATACACATATACCTGTTATATGCTTCCTCTTTGGCTAGGCTATTTGATCAAGCAAATCTCACAGTGATTATTCTTCTCTCAAAAAAATGCTCACACTCTGAGGTCGTTTTCTCCTGGAAGGATCGTCCTGATCCAGTTAGAAGAAGATGACTAGCAAGGTCCAGAAAAATGATTATAATAAATGTTTTAACAAAATTTATTAATAGAATCAAATGAAAAAGGAATAATTGTTACAGATCATCAATGAGCACTAACTAACAGATGGATACTAGCTAGGCTTGAAGTTTCTTGCCTCTGACAACTGCTGTCGTGTCAGATCGGTGATCGCAAGGAAGAGCGACGGTCCTTCTCCAAATCTCTCCCTTTATATTCTTCTTACAAAGATCTGAGTAAGCATTATTTTTAGCAAGCCTTCCCTAAGCGTTAGTAAGCAATTATGGTTTAATAAGCAAGAGCAAATAGGTGGTTTTCCTAATGCAAAAATGAGCAATAGCTTGCAAAAGATTAGCATCTGATTTCCTATAACAGATATCTCATGCAGGCACATGACTTTAGTCCAACAGTCCCAGGGCTTCCTAACCGCTCTTTTACAATAGGGTCTTAAATAGTTATGTCGTTCATTAACCCCGACAGTTGCTTGACACTGGCTGTGACTTGTTTAGCAGTGAAGCGCTTATTGTGACCTTTCTTTTCTGGCGATGATTTGGGAAGAATGAAGAAGTGAAGGAAATGCCATTCTCAGATAGGCCTCCCTCAACACTTCCCGATCCAAACCCTATTGATCAACTTTTTCCTGAAGACCCAGAGCAGAGGCACCATCTCTAGCTTATATATAAAATTTACATCGTTATTTTCCACTTCTGTTAATACACAAAGAGATTCTTAGCAAATGGACCTTAATATCTGCCTTTCGGACAAAGAATGGGATAAGGCTCTCTCAGCCTTTTTATGAGTCCATCAAACAACTGTGGTGAGTTGGATCAGTCATCAAACATGGTGGGTAATGTCTTCTCCTGTTATTGTCACTTGTACTGCCTGTCAAATGTATAGTATAGCTTTCTCTGTCAGCACTGAGGGCTTTACATGTGATAAATGCAAGGAGACAGTCAGGCTGACAGAGAAGATTTCAGAACTAGAGAAGCATCAAAACTTTAATTGAGGATAGTAAGAATGCAAGGGCTTTAGATGCGACTAGCGTAAGGAACTCTGTACATTGTGTAGCATTTGTGAGAGAACGCAAAGTTTCTCAGGGAATGCAAAAGTTTTGGGAAAGAACACAAAGTTTCCATTTGGTACAAAAAATTTGCAAGAGAGCACAAAGTTTATCTGGAAACGCAAAATATTTGCAAAAAAAAGCTAAGTTTTTTTGAGAACCCAAAGGTTTTGTGCAAGAACGCAAAGTTCTTTGGTTATGCAAAAGATTTGTGTGCGTATGTAAAGTTTCTTGGGGGATGCAAACGATTTGCAAGAGAATGCAGAGTTTTGCAGGGAACGCAAAAGATTTGTGAGGGAACAAAGTTTCTCAGGGAACTCAAAAGATTTGAAAGAGAACGCAAAGTTTCTTTGGGAATGCAAAAGATTTACAAGAGAACACAAATTTCTTTGGGAACAAAAGATTTGTTAGAGAACATAAAGTCTCTCTTGGAAACGCAAAATATTTATGAGAGAACGCAAAGTTCCTCTTGGGAGGGTTAGGGTTAGCCTAACCCTTCCGGCTGTCGTAGAGCCTGTGCAGCAGGGCAACTGGGTGACCGCGAGGCTCTGTAGTCGCGGGACAAAACACCGCTCTTCCGTTCCGATTACAACATCAAACAGATTCTCGCCACTCAGTGAAACACCCACTGAGAATCCAGTTGAATGTGCCCTAGTTATTGGCGATTCTATCACACGGAATGTGAAAATAGAGACACCAGCCACCATAGTCACATGTTTAGGCCAGAGTGCCTGACATCAACGCAAATTTAAAAGTGCTGGCTAATGCTGATCGTAAATTCTCTAAGATTATTATTCACATCGGCACTAATGATGTTCGACTCCACCAGTCGGAGATCACCAAAATGAATATTAAAGAGGTGTGTGAACTCGCAAGTACGATGTCAGGCACTGTAATTTGCTCTGGCCCTCTTCCTGTTCGAAGGAGTGATGAGATAGTTAGTAGATTGTGTTCACTCAATGGCTGGCTGTCTAAGTGGTGTCCGCAAAATAATATAGAATTCATAGACAATTGGAAAAGTTTTTGGGGCAAACCTGACCTGTTGAAAAGAGATGGTATTCATCCCTCCTGGGATGGTGCTGCTCTTCTCTCTAATAATTTGGCTCATAGTCTTAGAGATAAAACATGACAATCTGGGGCTCAGGTCAGGAAGCAGACAGACCGACCGTCTGCTAGCGACCTCGCGTCACTGAGGTCAGATAAATCCCATCATATAGAGACTCTTTCACCTAGATATCATCATATAGAGACCGTGTCTGTTCCCCGAATTAGGACATACAAAAACTCTCAAACCCATTTAATGGTAAAAATGTAATTGAGGTTTAATAAATAAAAAACAGACGAACAAATGATAAAGCTTGAGTATATTTGATCCCTTTCTTCAAAAGCACTTATTGTTAATGTGTTTGGTGAAAATACTGTTTTCAATCGTTATTCCGTTGTGCAGGACTGTGCGCTCCTGAGACCTTATCAACACAGCAGTGCAAAAGCACATAAAGGGTTGAGAAATCAAAGGTAATCGAAAACGCGACACTGCACAGCTTCCATACCGTTTTGATTCATCTTGATTTATGAATATGGTGCGGTTTTGTACTGCTGTGTTTCACGAAGTGGTGCACAATAGACCAACGCCCAAAGTCAGGATTTTCAATAAATAATAAATATGATTTCACAGAATTCTAACACTTGTCCTTAGGAGGAGTCATTTGGGATCATGTGACACTTTTTGTAATTTCTGCCACAAGAAAAAAAAATGCAAATTTACAAATTTTGTAAATCATCACAAAGTCAAAATTATGACAATGGCTTCACATTTCAATTAGGATTAGGTATCTTTTATAAATGTGCCTTTTATAAATTTCAACCTTTTCCTTATTATTATGACTTGATATCATGACTTAGCATGTCAAGTTCGACTTTTTGTCATAAGTGAAAATTATGACATAAAAAGTCAAAATTATGATATACTTAGCAGATGGATTCACTGCCATTATATGGTACAGGACAAAGAAAGTTGACAAAGAAAAGCCATGTAATGGAAAAAGGTATTTATTTTGTGCAACAGAAGCAGGTCACATTAAAACACAATTAACAGGCAAACAGAAACACTGACTGTCCGTCTGATGCACTCAGGCGCGGAGACACAGCTGAACCCATTTGTTCCAGTTGAGCTCGTGAGGAAAGACTCGCGCCAGCCTCAGTATACAGTCCACCGTGGGCTCGTAGAACGCCGTCCCAGCATCCCTCAGGCTGAGCTCGGCCTGACCTTTGACCTGCGGCACTCCGGGCTTAGAGAAGAGCGACGGTTTGGGCGGCTGGACGGTGAAGCGCTTCCTCACGCAGCCGAGATCAATCAGCAACTGACAACACAAACACAGGCCTATCAGAATCAACACAGTACTGTTCAAAACTGGTGCAAGTCAATCACTGAACCAATTCACTTTAAACAGAGTTTGAAAAGACTCACAGAAATGAATCGAACTCACCAACTGTAACACTGTTTGTGCCTGTAAAGTTTGAATGTTCCGGTCATCTTTTTTTCTTTTCCCAAAAATTCAAGTTAATGTTATCGCATTTGGACTAAAACTGACTTCATGTGGTCAAACAGGGTATAACAACTTATGTTTTGGAAAAATACTGGTACTTTTTAGTTTTTTTACCCCCACCTTGTTATACTTACCTTGGGTCAAAAATAACCCGGCTATGAAAAAATGATTATAAATACCTCGTTATTCAATACAGGGATTAAAGTGAAAAAAATTCTTCTGACTGAAATTTTTTTCAGGCCAAGTCATATTCCTGTAACTTTATTTAAATAGTCGAGACCAATAGCGTTTTAAGGGGAGATGTTTTAAACCGCTTTAATATTGCCAGTTTGCGTATTTTAAAAGCTATTTTAATCTATGAAAAACAATTACTTATCTTGACAAATAAACACATCTACATAACTTTTCAGTGCATGTTTTTATTTATCTTATAAGACCAAACAATGCTAAACTATATAATATATAGTTTGTTCTATAGTTTGTCAAATCGTTTTGGCTGAGAGCAAAGTGAAGTTTCATAACTTTATATATTTATATATGTAACTTTAACTTTGTAGCCTATTAGAGAGCTGACTTATGTTTGACTGAATTGTTTGCTTTATTTCTCATTGTATAGCTTATTATAACCTACCTATTAGGCTACTTATACTTTTGAACGGGATATTATTGATCATTAAAACTGACATTTAACAAAAAGAGACAGGGTTGTGTAATTTTATATATTCTAAAATATGTAAAATATTCTTTATATATATTTACTATGCATTCTCTTGTACATGCACAATACAATAAAAAGATATAAAAAGATACAACCCTGTCTGTTTGTTAAATGTCAGATCAATAATTTCATATTTTTAAAATGAAAACAAAAAGCAGGGTTGTGTTTTATATTTCGTGTTGTTATAAATATATGCAGTGAAGATAATCAATGTACGCGTTGCCTGCACTGGACATTAATATGTTTATGATAATATATTCATTTATAAATGAAAAGAGGCAGAGTTGTATTTTATACTATATTTCGTTTTATTGTGTTGCCTAAAATATACATAAAGAGATAACCGGAGTAGCCAGAGCGAGCTGAGTGACGCGATCAAGAACGCGCTGTTCCATTAGCAGAATAACCGGACTCGCGTCCTCGGGAGTTCGTTCTCCTGAGCCGAACTTGGCAACTCCGAACTACCAGGACGCAAGTCCGAAGTTTGCGTACTTGGTAGGCTATTGAGAAACGGCCAATATTGACCCGCGTTCTGTTTTCTATCATGCACGACGCTCGGGCTCGGACCGCAGCAAACGAGCTGTAGCCTGACATGCACTATTGAGTGAACACGGAGCAGTTTTTTCCGTGAGCGGGAATTGAAAACCCGGAGTGGACCATAAGCGAAGTGATTACAGAGCGCTTAGAGTGGAGAGAGGAACGTGCTTTCGCTCCACTCCAGGCTTTATCACAACCCCTCAGCAGGGTGAATACACCTCGTGTTTCCTTAATTTAAGACGTATTCAAACTAAAATTAAGACATTTATCACACTATTTGAGTAATGAAAGCCTATTTACAGCCTTAAAATTATGAAAAGTTAATTTAAGACATAAGGACAGACGGGAACCCTGCAATTGACGGAAATCCGTCATAGACTCGGTGCAATTAACGGAAATCCGTCGTAGCGACGGAGAACTTTAATCCCTGTCAATATTATCAACAAATATTAGATTAAATGAATTTAATCAATGTGTTTTCTTTGAGTTAGCGCAGGTTTTGCGTTTCTTTGTCACTGAATGATCGTAGGGCTCATTGATCTGAACTCAAGCTCCTCAGTGTTTAAGGTGTAAGTGTACTTTTTTCATTAAAAAAAACGAAGTAGACGACAAAACAAGTTGACAAAAAGATTGAATCCAATGTTTGTTGTTAATTTAGCATAATGAGAAATTTAGAAGCGATTGAAAAAGACGGGTCATTTTTTACCTGGAACGCCACAGTAGGTAATGGGTTTTTAGTAGGAATGCACCTGAAAATTCTGGGCCGAAACCGAAACGTCTGTATACACTTGACCAAAAATGACTTTTAAAAAACAATTTTAAATTAGTTTTTATGTATAATTGTATAATTATTAAACTGTTTATTTAAATTCAATACTAAAAAAAAAATAAAAAATAAAATCAAGCCAATAAAATAAAACAAAATAACCACACTTTGATTTCAAGTAACACAAAAATTGGACAGAAACTAGGCCTATTAAAATATTACATATCAATATATTATTTTTCATTTAGAACTACACAGCAGAATCAGATTTATCAAAAGAAAGTAGTCCTATTGTAAGGAATCATTTTTGGCTTATATTTTCTGCCTTTTTTGTCTTTCGGCAAAAAAACAAAAAAAAATGCCATTTTCGTCCGATAATTTTCAGCAGCCGACATTACGGTGCATGCTAGTTTGTCTGCACAGCACAGGGGTCAGACTCTGCAGTCCTCATGCTGTGTGATTTGTAGGGCTTCACCTGCAGCAGGTCCAGGATCACCACGGGCTGCAACACCTGACTGTAGTGCTGCAGCAGCACAGACTCGCGCAGCGCCGGGCTCGACATCACGTGCAGCAGCAGCGACTCCAGCATGCCCTTACACACCGGCCGGTTCAGCGAGCCGTCCACCACACGCCACGGCCGGCTGACGAACCGCACCGACTCCCAGCTGCAGACAGAGGGACCAACAGACATTACTGCAGTGCCACTGATGACTGCATTAAACCACATCCCAGAGTCATGTGATCACTCACTGTTCATCCGGATCAGCAGCTCCTTCAGCACCATCTGAAAACACAATCAACACGCTGATCGACACTCAGACACACGACAACAAATCACAGTCAAAACTCTTCAGTCCAAACACACACCTCTGATCTGAGAGGGGGCGGAGTCTTTAAGCCCCACCCCCTTTACATCTGTCATACGAACCGTCGCCTCCTCCACAGCATCCGTCTCCATAGTTACAGACTGATTTGGAGGTGTATCCGTGGAGACAGGATCCATGGCAACCGTCTGATTGACAGCTGTAGTTGTGGTAACAGGATCCATGACAACAGGCTGATTGACAGCTGTGCTCATGGAGACAGGATCCATGTCAACCATTTGATTGACAGCTGTGCTGGTGGAGACAGGATCCATGGCAACGGTCTGATTGACAGCTGTAGTTGTGGAAACAGGATCCATGACAACAGGCTGATTGACAGCTGTGCTCATGGAGACAGGATCCATGTCAACCATTTGATTGACAGCTGTGCTGATGGAGACAGGATCCATGGCAACGGTCTGATTGACAGCTGTGCTTGTGGAGGCTCCTTCCATGGCAACAGTTTCCTGGAAATCAGATTCCTTGGCTTGTCTCTTGGTAGGTGGGGGTGTGGTGTGGGCGGAGTCATGGGCGGGGCCTCTCTTCAGGAGCGGCTGCTGCATCTGCACACCATCGCACACGCTCTTCAACAGCCAATGAGAAGAAGCCTCCGCACACACCAGCCTCTGAGAGAGAGCGCCCACCTCCACCAGCTGCTCTCCATCCACCAGATCCTACACACACTATACACTCAACTCAAGTGAACCTGCAGTGAACTCACGCATTATTTCCATCACTCACTCACTCACTCACTCACTCACTCATCACTCCTCACTCACTCTCTCTCATACATCACTCACTCACTCACTCACTCACTGACACTCACTCATCACTCACTGACACTCACTCACTCACGCACTCACTCACTCACTCACTCACACTCTCACTCTCTCTCTCTCTCTCACTCACTCACCACTCACTGACTCATCATCACTCACTCACTCACTCACTCACTCACTCACTCACTCACTCACTCACTCACTCACTCACTCACTCACTCACTCACTCACTCATCACTCACCTGTATGTACTGCTGGAGAGTTCGGCTCCGCCCCTTCTCGGGCTGCTCCAGGTGTATTAAGCGCTCGAGGAGGTCCTGTCTGTCAATGCCAAACTCCGCCCCCTCCCCCACGGCGTCTCTGATCTCCGTCACCGCCTGCACGTCCTGCGTTCCGTATCCCGACGCGCTCACACAGCGGTCCATGAAGGTCTGCGGGTCGACGGCTGCCGAGCGATACACGCGCGTGAACGACAGCGGGAGAGACGGAGGAGTGGACGGAGACAGAGCTGAGACACCGTCAGCTACAGGTGACACAGATTCAGGAATGAGGAACGATAATGTTTGAATTATGGATAATGTGTGAACCGTCTGCAGTGAAGAGTGTGTTGGGGTGTGTGATCTCAGATCATTATCTAGTCGTGTTATAAATATGTTAGACCTATCACTTCTGCCACTAAAGATTGCTTTATCAATAATCTTCCTGATCAGTTTCATCATCTCAGCATCCCGGATAGCTTAGAAGAACTTGATATTGCAACAAACTATTGACTCGATCTTTTCCAGCACTTTAGACACAGTTGCTTCTTTCCAACGCCGTGGTACAACGAGCGAAGAAAAAATAACTGGGTTTTTCGCATTTCTTGAAAAGAGAGCATTATTGCATACAGAAGGACCTTAAAAACAGTTAGATCTGCTTATTTTTCTTTGTTCTTAAAAGAAAAATACAAACCTAGGTATTTATTTGATACAGTGGCTAACTTAACAATAAATAAACTTCTGAAGTTTCCAAGAAACACAGCAGTAATGACTTTAAGAACTTCTTTACTTGCAAGATCGATAATATCAGGGAGAAAATTATAACTATGCAAACGTCTACTACAGTATCGCATCAGACAGTGCAGTGTAGTCTTCATGACAAAAAACTACATTCAATCATTGCTATAGGAGAGGAAGAATTTTATAAACTCGTTAAATCATCTAAATCAACAACATGTATGCTAGACCCTATACCGACTAAACTACTGAAAGAGATGCTTCCAGAGGTCATAGATCCTCTTCTAATATCATTAATTCATCTTTGTCATTAGGATACGTACCAAAAAGCTTTAAGCTGGCTATGATTAAACACAACTGTGTTCCTTTCTAGAAAGAAATAATATCTGCGAGGATTTTCAGTCCGGATTTAGACCGTACCATAGTACTGAGACTGCTCTCATTAAAGTCACAAATGATTTGCTCCTATCATCCGATCGTGGTTGTATCTCTCTATTAGTGTTACTCGATCTTAGTGCTGCATTCGATACTATCGACCTCAACATTCTTTTAAATAGACTAGAAAACTATGTTGGCATTAGCGGAATTGCACTAGCATGGTTTAAATCATACTTATCTGACCGTTTTCAGTTTGTAGCAGTAAATGAAGAGATGTCTTATCGATCACAAGTTCAGTATGGCGTACCACAAGGCTCAGTGCTAGGACCGCTGCTGTTCACTCTGTACATGCTACCCTCACATGCACGCATACACGCACACACAGAGCGTGTGTGTACCCTCTGCAGTGAAGAGTGTGTGTATGTGTGTGTTGTGTGTGTGTGAGCGCACCCTCTGAAGTGAAGAGTGTGTGTTGGGGTGTGTGTGTGTGTGTGTGTGTTGTGTGAGCGCACCCTCTGAAGTGAAGAGTGTGTGTTGGGGTGTGTGTGTGTGTGTGTGTGTGTGTGAGCCACCCTCTGAAGTGAAGAGTGTGTGTTGGGTGTGTGTGTGTTGTGAGCGCACCTCTGAAGTGAAGAGTGTGTGTTGTGTGTGTGTGTGTGTGTGTGTGTGTGGCGCACCCTCTGAAGTGAAGAGTGTGTGTTGGGTGTGTGTGTGTGTGTGTGTGTGTGTGAGCGCACCCTCTGAAGTGAAGAGTGTGTGTTGGGGTGTGTGTGTGTGTGTGTGTGTGTGTGTGTGTGTGTTGAGCGCACCCTCTGAAGTGAAGAGTGTGTGTTGGGGTGTGTGTGTGTGTGTGTGTGTGTGTGTGTGTATGTGTGTGAGCGCACCCTCTGAAGTGAAGAGTGTGTGTTGGGGTGTGTGTGTGTGTGTGTGTGTGTGTGTGTGTGTGTGTGTGTGTGTGAGCGCACCCTCTGAAGTGAAGAGTGTGTGTTGGGGTGTGCGTCTCAGCTGCAGGTGGACGGTGCAGGCGTTGACCATGATGTTGTCGGTGCTGTTGGAGTTGTGTGTGTTCTGCGAGCGCAGGATGCCGGGGGCGTAGTATCCCCTCATCAGCAGGTAGTTGGTGTGAGACGCCTGTGTGGGCTTGACCTCCGGCCTCCTCTTCCTCTCGTCCTCCTCCTCGTCCTCCTCCAGCGCTTTAGTGAGGCTGAGACACACACACACACACACACACACAACACACACACACAAACACACACACACACACACACACACACACACACCACGTCAGCTGTGAGAGTGTTGAGGGATAATAACTATAACTGTAGTTTTAATGATCGCTCTTACTCTAAGAGAATAGCAAAGTCCACAACGCAACTATAACAATAACGACAGATAAACGATAGCGTTGGGTCACTTTCAGAGTGATGTTTTTCCAGCTGATGAAGGATACAAACATTGACAGCCAATCAGAATCCATCCTGCTTCCTGCATCCAGATGATAGAACTGATAAACAGTTATACAGATAATATAGCGCCTTTAATAAACAATTTCATGCACTGGTCTGGATGCTAATATAGTTATCGTTATGATTGTTGGTTACAGTTATGATTACTATGATTAGTTATGGTTACAGTTATGGTCTGTTGTGTTACAGTTATCATTACAGTATGGTCTTTTGCGTTACATTTATGTTATAGTTATCATTACAGTTATGGTCTGTTGGTCTGAACACTAATATAGTTATTACAGTTCTGGTGTGCTGTGTTGAACGGGTCATTAGCGTGCGTTGTGTGTGTGTGTGTGTGTGTAACTGAGCGCAGCACCTCTTGACCACCTCGTTGTCCACCAGTGAACTGTCCACCACCACGATCTGCTGCGGGACACTGAGGTCGAGGGTCAGCAGGCCCAGGGTCATGAGGGTCAGGCAGCAGGCGCTGGCGCCCCCTGGAGCGTCCATGGGGAACTGCAGCATGCCCTGCGTGTGGGGCTCCTGCTCCTCGGCTCCCGGGCCCTCGGGGTCCTTCTGGAAGTGGAAGCTGCTGGGTCTGTCACTGCGGTCGCCCTCGTATAAGCCCGTCATCAGATCGAACGCCTCGTTAAAGACGAGGCTCGGGAAACGCCACGTGAAGAACCTGCAGCACACGGACCGGCATTACAAGTGCTGTGTGTCACTTTCTCACTCTACTAAAGCAGACAAATACCATAATATGTTTGCAGATATTGAGGAAACATGCTAAGTTCACATACTCGTTTCCCTGAAAAACACTTCTACAGCCAGGTATTTGACATATTATTTGACATATTCCGTGTTGTCCGTGGGTTTTTGTTTAGGTCTGTGGAACTCCGCCCACTGTCAATTCAATAGTGTTGACACCCCGGGAAAACACAGCGTATTGCAGCCAGCAAACAATCTGGGTCAGAGAACGAACCTAAAAAGCCTCAGTATCCATCTAAAAATCTCTATGAACGAGTGTGTATTAAAACGTGGATTCATTTTTAATTTCATTAATTTACAGTCTGTAAGTCTCGAAATTTGTGCTCGTTCCTGTTGCGTGTTACACTGCACAAAAACATTACCCCTCATCCACCCCTTGGGTCATTTTGACCCGTAATTTTTATTTTTAATTGAGTGTTCATCTTTTGTCGCACTTGAACAACGAATACACACAAAAAATTGAATGGATTCGAGGAGTTTCGTGGTTGAAATTTTAAAAAGGCAACAAATCGGGTGAAATTGACCACCATAGGACAGCGAGGAATGCTTCAGTACACATAGAAAAACTTAAAAATGCTCAAAATTCAAACTAAAAATGCTAAAACTTGACCCTAAAATTATTTTATAAATGTCTACATGTGTATGTGAATGCATACTGAGGCAAACTGACATTGGAACAGCTCATTTGCTCCATATAGAGAGATAAGGCCATCTAGAGTTTAATTATTATATATCATCTTATATTATTCATTTTCCACGAGAGGTCGGCAAAGACACCCAATGTAAGAGATTTAGAGCTCAATTAAAAGGCATGAAATTTTACAAGTTGAAAGAATGTGAGGAATGTGCTTCTAAATGACTATTTATTATTTATT